>PVJO010019910.1:0-33213 GCA_004026905.1 Hystrix cristata
GGGCTGTGGGGAAAAAGGAACACTCCTCCACTGTTGGTGGGAATGTAGACTGGTCCAGCCACTGTGGAAATCAATATGGAGATTCCTCAAAAAACTACAACTGGAGGTTCCATTTGACCCAGCTATTCCCCTACTGGGGATCTTCCCAGAAGAATTAATTCCTGAAATAGTTTCAATGAAGTTTTTCCACACATCTCTTTTATCAGTCAGAACAAACAATATCTATGGAAATAAAAAACTTTTTCCCTTATTCTCTAAGTATCGTTTGAAGTATATCTATTTGTATACATATACACATACTTACAAGAAGCATGTCTGTATAACTTTGTCTTTTGTCTTGGATATCCCTGGGTTTATTTGAAACATTGTTTGACTGTGTTTCTCCTGGTGCTTCATCACAGGTTTTCTCTTTAATATCTTTTGCATTGTTCCTTTTGTTACTTAACTCTTAGATTGGTGTGTGTGTGTGTGTGTGTGTGTGTGTGTGTGTGTGTTTTCATACTTTTTCTTCTCAACTCATGAGAAGATGGGGTAGGATCTTTTTTGGATTGCCTGCTGTAACAAACACACTGCTTTTCTCATAAGTGCTCAACAGTTACCTGTTTAAGATTCATAGTACCATAAATTTAAAAAGGACTATGTGGTTGGTAAACTTTGGGATTTTTTTCCTAAAGGTAATCCCCATCTTCCCCCTAGATAGACTGCTCCTATAGCACTGTGCACCCTGCCTCTACTATTATACTGAGCACACGCACTATAATCAACTCTGTGTCCTCTGGAACAAAATTAGCTATTCAAGGTCAGACACAGTGTTTTGTTGATTTTGGTACCTTAGTACCTAGCACAATGCAGACAGCAGGGACTTTCTTTCACAGTGTTGTAAGATTACTGAAAAAGTAATGCCTACCAAAATCACCTTTGATTTACACAAGTTGTCTTCTGGATGTCCTGGTTGGGTTGCCTTTGTTTCTTGTTTCTACCTCATGTCATTATTTGTTTTATTTAGCAAACATGTAATTTTCTACATTGTAGGGACTGACTTAAAAATTTATTTAATCCCTACACCAACCCAGTGAATTATTTTCTTTTTTTAATATGTATATTATTATTATTATTTTTTAATGAGGGAATTGAATAAAGCTCAGGGACAGTAAGTAACTTGCCATGTTTACACAGCTTGTCAGTGGTGGAATGAGGACTCAAATTCAGGCAGTCTGGCCCAGAATGTAGGCTTTAACTTATTGCCTCTCTCTTTCATCAGGGCAGTGGAAAAACCTGACTTGCTTTATTATATTAGCATTCATTTGAGTACATACTATGTACAGGGGTGGGGACAGTGCTTCCAGAAAATCTCGGAGAATAGGTAACAGTTGAGCTAAATTAACAAATGCTACACATTAACTGACTGCTTATATTTACTGGAAAAAAGTAGAGATACAGAAAAGATAAAATAAAGGCAGTAAACAGCTAAGTGTATGAGCTTGAGAGTCAGACCTAAATGTGAGTCTCAGCACCACTGTTTGATCTCTCTAAACCTCACTTTCTTTATCTGTATAATGGAGAGAATAGTGCCCAACTCACAAGTTTGTATGTGTTTTAAATGGGATAATATGTTTAGGACAATACCTAGCATGCGAGTGTCCAGAAAGCATAGTTACTGTAAAAATCTCTACACAGTCTACACAGATCACATGTATTTTGATGTACATAGAAGCTCTCTTATTTAATGCGATTAGGACTTTTATTGTGCAGTTTAATAAAAAATTTATTAATAAAAGGGGAATACAGATGACATATTTTTACCTTAAATTTTTACTTTGTTTTAAAGACATAAATGTGAAGCAGTGTAAGTATACGATCCATCTAGAATTGTATGATTTTTCTTTTCCTTCTAGTCTTTTGCAGTTGGTTCAGCTATACTTAAATTTTTTTCTTTTTTTTTTTGGTGATTAGAGGGATCAAACTGAGGAATGCTCTACCACTCAGCTATATCCCCAGCTCTTTTTATTTTGAGGTGGAGTCTTGTTAAATTGCCCAAGCTGGTCTTGGACTTTAGATTCTCCTGCCTCAGCCTCCTTTGTAGCTTGAATTACAGACATGCACCACTCTGCCTGGTTAATGCTTAATTTAACAGGTTTGTTTGGTAACTAGCTTTTGAATCTTTCTAGATAGTGAACTTCATTTTTGTAGAAACAATTCTCTTTTTACATTCACAATTTAATTGTTTATATAATATTTAATTAACTAGTCATTATAAGTACATAAACATATTTCATTCTTGGTAAGTTGATAGGAGCACAAATGTACTGGTTTGATAAACAGTTTAAAGCTGGGTGCCATGGCACATGCCTGTAATTCCAGCTGCTTGGATTGAAGTTTGAGCCCCATCTGGGCAATTTAGTGACTTAGTGAGACCCTGTCTCAAAAGAAAAGAATTTAAAAAGGACTGAAATATAGCTCACTGTACAGGCTCAGGCTCTAATTCAGTCTCCATTATATATAAAAAAATAATGGTGAATGTTCAGTAGTTTATTGGAAGGCTATATAGTATAGAGAAAATGGAGCGTTTTGGTGAATTTGCAAAATTTTTTTGTTAAGGGGTTTGGATAAGAGGCACTATCCACTGGAGATTCAGCTCAGTGGTAGTGTCACCTAGCATGCTGAGGCTCTGGGTTTGATGCCCCACTACAGCGAAAATCTCTGTTTTCCCTATCTGTTGTCTTTCAGTATTTCATCTGTTTAATAGTTGACTTTGCAGTCTAGTAAAGCGTATTAGTCAGCTTTTCATCACTAGCACACAGTACCTGACACTCAGAAGGAGAGAGGTTTAATTTGGTTCACAGTTTGAGAGGTTTCCAGTCCAGGCTCAGCTGGCTGTAGGCAGGAATGTCATGGCAGGAGGCCCTGGTGGAGCAAAGCTGCTTGGCTCTGTGATCAGGAAGCAGAGTGGCGGAGCAGCGCCTGAGAGGAGTCCAGGGACCAGACTAGACCCCCAGGCCATGCCTCCGCGACCCACAGAGACACACTGAGAATTATGCCCCTGGGTGGGTCCCAAAGCCAGTCAAGTTGGCAGTCCGCCCTAACCACCACAGAGTTTCTCAGATTTGACCTCCACACCACCACAATCATTCTGTTCCTTATGCCCTTTAAGACCAATTATAAATGTTTTCATTTCATGAGTATTTTAATTCAGCTTTTCAATCTCTATTACCTCAGCAGTTGATTTCACCCATTTCCTTTTTTATCTCATCCTTGTTTTCATCAGTCCTGGCTTTCTGTTCCTGTTTCTAAAAGGCATGTCTTCTGGCATTTAGGACATCATAAAATCAGAAATTTTTCTCTGAATTTCCGACTGTATCTTAGGAGGAAGGAGAAGTAAATATTTGAGTGTCTCCTGTATACCAGAAATGTAACTTTTTTTTTTTTTTTTGCGGCACTGTGGGTTGAACCCAGGATCTTGTGCTTGCTGGGCAAGTGCTGTACCGCTGAGTATGGCTCCTGCCCTCTACATTTTTTAACTTCACAGTAACTATGGTAGATTTTACAAGTGAAAAAACTGAGGTGTGGAGATGTCAAGAATCTTGCTTCGAGTCACATCGTGGAGTTGGAATTTTATGTGGTTCTTTCAGGTAGAGTAAGGGTTCTGTGATGGATTAATCGATGGTCACCTTGAGTGGGAACACCCACCTGAACTGAGTCAGCATGGTTCTGGGCATAGAAGACCCACCTGAGGATTGTTGTCAGAAAGGCAGGCAAGGAGAGTGGGAGGGGAGGATTGCATGCTGCTGATTTCTCAGGGGAAGCTTTTTTTTTTTTTAACCAAAAACATGTATTGGTACATTGTATACATAGTGATCACATTTGTCGTAATTAATTTGTACCTGTACATGGTACATTTTGGTTGTCCACCTTCTTCCCTACCCCTCCCTTCCACTCCCCCTCCTTTCCCTATTTATAGTAGCTTTATTTACATTTTTTCCCCATTCTTTTCTTTTTCCTTTCCTTCTTTTCCCCCTCCTCCCTTTCTAATTCTCATCCCTATTGAATATCATCTTTCTTTTACTTGGTATCTATTATGCTTTTTTGTTCTTATTTACACTTACGGTTTCTCATATCAGAGAAACAATTTGATATGTACTCATGTGTCTGATTTATGTCACTTAAGAGTATGTTCTCAAGGTGCATCCATTTACCTATAAATATCTCAAGTGCATCCTTTTTTATGGCAGAGTAATACTCCGTTGTATAAGGGGAAGCTTTGTTGCTGCTGTTTTCCTGATGTGAGCTTGGCTGTTCCTGTTGGAGGAGGAGCTCGAGTCCTTGCTGTTGCAGGGGATGGCTGCTGTTCTCTTCCAGGGAGCTCTGGTCTTCACCTGTGTCTGGAGCATTGCTTCCTGGCTCCAGTGCAGATCCCTCAGCCTTCTGGAGCAGATCCTTCACCCTGCCGGTTGTAGACTTTGTGGCTTCCACCACTGGCCCTTTGGGCCTTGTCGATGCAGATCACTGATACGACTTGAGTAAGACACTGCCATGGGCTCTAGGCCTCTGGCTGGACTTGTGGGGGACATTGCCCTGGAATCCAGGCCCTGGGCTGGATTCTTCTGGTCTTGCCCTCTTCTGCATTTGACTTTTTGGGTGAATATTATAATCCTATAAATTTATTGTCCAGTATTAAATCTATTTTCTTGCAAACTATTAACTAATACAGGTTCCTACCATTCTTGCTGATTTCTCCTCCTCACATGTTCTTGTTAGTATACACAGAATTCACTATGGGAATATGTGCACTGGAATCTTCTTGGATGGGACAACATGGTTAAAAAACCTCAGATTTAGATATATTCTTACCCCTCAAACTTTATTATTACTGGTTTATAGAGTTCAGATCAATACTTGAGTAAACCTGAAGGATGTGTTTATGTGCATTACATAATACTTTTCAGTAAGGTAAGAAAAACTAGTCTGATTGATTGATTGAGTGTAGTTCAGGCTGGCCTTGAGCTCACTGTGTAGCCCAAGCAGGCCTCCAACTCATGTGAGTCCTCCTGCCTCTGCCTCTGGAGTGCTGGGATTACAGGCCTGTGCCACCATGCCTGGCACACTGGTGTCTTTTAAATAAATGGTGTGGGAAGTGTGTTCACACTAGGAGAAGTAATTTGGAAGAATTTAAGCAAGTACATGGTTAGAGAACTGATGATATGCTTTCTCAATGAATAGGATAAATATTAAGAATTTTCAGTGCAATCTTGTTATGTTTTAGGCTCTATCCCTCTGAACAGTCTGCAAACAGTAATTCCCAAATCTTACCGGTGTAAAACAACAAAAATTTATTTTTTCTCATACCGTGTGTTCATTGAGGGAGGGTACACCTTCCTTCCCTTCAGGAAAACTCTAGGCAAAAAAGCCTTCGGGCACATCCCTTAGTAAACCTTCCAACCTTAAGGCTGCATCCAGTGGCCGTAACCATGGAATAGAATTTTGTGGTGCTGATTAATTTACACTGTATGATTTTTAGAGCACATAACTAATCTAGCCTTTCTCAAATCACAGGTGAGATTCTATATGCCAGAGACAAAGTGGCTTGGGAGTGAAGTCACTAGAGTGCAGCTATATAGTGATCACGTTTGGGTTAATGCCCCATCATCCCTAAAGCCGATTTTTATCAGTACTAAGGCTGAGCTACCTTCTGCTTCTCATTTTCTTAATGCTTGAGCATTTTTTAAATTTTGTAAATACTGCTCCTGCTGTGTGGTTCAGTGTAGAGCACTTGCCTGGCATACGTGAGGCCCTGAGTTCCATCTCTACCCTCTTACACAGAAGAAGACAATTTCGAAATACAGTACTGTTTGACAGTAATCATTACATATTACATGTCATAAAATACAAGATATTACTAACCTTGTTTTTTTAAACTTTTTCTTTTCTTTATACTATATGCTTGTAATACACGATAATTACATTCATCTTGGGGGATTGGTATGTATACATACTGCATGATATTACTAACTTTAAAAAAGGAATTGGGCTGGGGTGATAGCTGAGTGAAGAGTGCTTGTTTAGCATGTACGAAGCCCTGGGTTTGATTCCCAGCATGGGGGTGTGTGTTTTAATAGGTTACTTAAATATGCCTAAACCGATTCAAAAACACTTTAAAGCTATCATGTAGGTTCTATTGATCAGTCTGTCCTCAGAGATGTTAATCTTATTTCCTTAATACATTAAAACAAAGGAGCAAAACTTTTTTGAATTATCTCTTTTTGCAAAGGAGACACGTAGAAAATCTGAGTTTAATGTTAAATCCACTATTAATTAGGAATAGACTGTGACAGAGTGACTTAAGCATTTAAATTTTTTTTCCCCTATGCTGGGGATTGAATTCAGGGCTGTTACGAGTGTTAGATGTATCACTTAACTACAACCCCAGTCTAGACTTCACATTTCTGACTTTGTGTAAGTGTGGTTGCCCCTAGGTAATATCATAAGGACCCTTGTAGCCTGTGATTCTGTAAGACCCACAACTTAATAGGAAATAGTAAAGAGGCAGAAGAGGCTTAAATTTTCTTGAGAAGTTGTTAACCTGGCAGCAGTCTGGGGAAGGTTTTAGGACAGTATTTAGAAACAGGACAAATGACTTTGTTCAATGTGATTAATTGATCTGAATGAAATCTCTTACTTAAAAGTATTTTACTTAAAAAACTGGGTATTTTGGCACATTCCCAGCTACTCTGGAATCTGAGGCAGGAGAATCCCAAGTTCAAGGCTGGCCTGGGGAACTTAGTAAAACCTGACTCAAAATTTAAAAAAGGAGTGGGGTGGAGGTGGGGCTGAGACTATATTCAGTGGTAGAGCACTTGCCTAAGGCTCCAGGCTCTGGGTTCAATCCCCCAGTTCCCACCATGTGTATACATATATATATATATATATATATATATATATATATATATATATATCTTTTTTTTTTTTTAATAGCCAGTGTTTATTTACGTTGAACTGTGCTTGCTCTATGTAGGCTCTCAGTAAATGCTTGTTGAAAATGAGTAAGACAGAATCACCTGTGAGACACCTTAGTAATAAAATCCAAGAAAGTAAGCATTGAGCCCTAGAACACAACAGAGAAGAAATAAATTATTTTCATTTTACGAATGGAGAACCAACACTAATGAAGTACATTTTTGGAATTATCTTAGTCAGAAATGGATCTTTTTGAAAAACAAAGTGTTGGAAAAATTGCGTATATAGTCTTCTGTTATACTCAGTAAATACTTAAAAATAATTTACAGAAATACTAGGATAAGCCCAAAATTATTGCATGAAAAAGTAATTCTTCTCTGTGTCCAATGATGAAACTTTGGGGACAAACTATATATCAACATCCTTGTTCTCCCTTTTTCTTTCTTCACATCTCTTAACCAGAACACAGAAGTACCCATATGTGTTCTTAGCTGATCTTATTCTTAGTGGATAAATTGATGTTGACACATATTAATCTGAGACCCACTCTACCTAGTATTCTTTCATACTTTCTCTGTATAATCACAAACATCAGTTTGGATGATTTTATGTGATCAGTTATTCCCACAAGAGTTGATGAACTGTTCCTTTTTGCAGATGTGAGGATTAAGTGGGGAGATGTGGCTTCTTTAGAATGCAAGATTTTTCAGAAGCAAAGATGGGCAGGGCAGACCTGATAAAATAAGGTTTGATTGAAGGCACAGAAAGGACTGAGGACCCTACGCAGTATTTTGTTACATAGATCTCAGAAGGGAAAGTTGCAGAGATGTTTTGTTCAGTAGATTGGGAGAAGGAGCCAGTACTTGTACCATTTAAGAGTTCAGTGGAAGGCTGGGAATGTAGCTCAAGAGTATTGTGCTTCTCTGGCATGCCGGCAGCCCTGAGTGTGATCCCTGGTAACACACGCATGCACACACACACACACACACACACACACACTCACTCCCCTCCAAAAAAACCAGAGTTCAGTCAAAGAAGCAGAGCTAGTATGATGTAGAATAAGGGATTTATGAAAGGAGTAAGAAAGGAGTAAGTTTCTCCCTAACCCTAACCCTAACCCTAAACCAACGCCTGTAGGGCAGGTCAGAGAAGAGTCATCCATTGGCTTTCCTGAAGCAGTGGTGTAGTAGGCAGTTTGGGGTTTGCAGGTGAATTTGAGGAGCCAGGTATGCTCAGCTGCTGGAGTGGGACCGCAGCTGCAGATGGAAAGTTGGTGGAGAGTATGACTTTTGCACAGTGACCTCTTCTGTGGTGAACCTGGGGTTGCTGTCTGGCAAGTAGGATTGGCAGTTAGGAAGATGAGCTGTACGCTGGGCAGGGGGAACAGAGACATGGTGGAATCTGCTGGCGACTCTGAATCCCTCTAACCATGATCTTCAGAGTAATTTGCTCTTTTGGCCAACTCTAATGCGGAAGAGAATTCTGGGAAATATAGTTTAACTTAACCAGGTTGGCACAGTACGAACTGTCATAGCAACTAAGGAAGAAAAAAGTAATGGGGGAGGTTAAAGTTTTGGGAGCACATGTGATTTTTTTTTTCCCTTGGGTGCTGAGGATCGAACTCAGGGCCTTGCACTTGCTAGGCAGATGCTCTACCGCTGAGCTAAATCCCCAACCCCATGTGATATTTTATAGATTTAGGATCATACTAAAGTGAGGGAGCGAGGTGCTTAAGCTCTCCAATCCTGTTTCCCTTTTAGAAATGGGGAGATAATATCTACCTTATGGAATTGTTGCGAAGATAAATGAAATGCTTGTAAACTGTGTAGCAGAGTATCTGCACAATGGAAGTCAGTGTAAATTGTTGCATGTTTTATCAGTAGTAAATGCTGTTGTATTGAGAAGAGATTGAGAAACATGAAAGGATACATTTTGGGAAGAGGGGGGAGGTGGAAGAGAGATGGAAATAAGAATATAATACGTTGTTCCTGTATTTGAGAATATTGTGGTCTAGCTGCGGGGAACACATGTACACACGTGGAATAGTTAGGAAGCTATTATGTGGGGTGACGAGAATACACAGTGAATGTATAAGTTAAAATTTATTACAGTAAAAGAGACAGTTGCCCTTAATTACCTTCAAAATAACTTCCCCTCACTTTTTTCTTTTTGTGCCAGCATCAGATTTATTTTTAAGTCTTTTATCAAGTTAATTATCATAAACACAGATTAACAGCCAGATTAATAGGCCAAAAACTATATAAGACACATACAACAATTATACTAAGTCAAGGTACACTTTTAGGTACATTGGCCATGCTGGATTACAGTAACATTTTTTCTTTTATTCCTATTGTCTTTTATTTTGCACTTTATTTATATATTGGGTTTCTCATATAAGAGAAACTGTGTGATATTTTAGCTTGCATGTCTGATTTACTTCACTTAACCTTATGGTGATTTTCCTACAAATGACCCAAGTTTATCCTTCGTTATGGCAGAATAGTGCTCCATTGTGTATAAGTACCAAGTATTCTTTATCCATTCATCTGTTGATGGACATACAGGCTACTTCCAAGATTTAGCTATTATGAAATGTGCTACTATAAACATGGGTATGCATGTATCACTGTTATATGATGTCTTTAACTCTTTTGAGATGATACCTATAAAAGAGAATAGCTGGGTCAAATGGAATTTTTAGTCTTAGTTTTTTGAGGACTCTTCATTACTGATTTCCATAGTGGTTATACCAGTTTATACTCCCACCAGCAATGAAGAAGCCCCTCCTCCCAGCTTCCCCAGGATTTGTTATTTCATTTCTTGAAGATAGCCATTTTTTTTGGGGTAAGATGGACTCTCAGTGTTGTTTTAATTTGCATTTCTCTAATAGTCAGAGATACTGAACATTTTTTCATGTATTTGTTGGCCATTTGTCTTTCTTCATCCAAGAAGTGTCTGTTCATTTCAGATGCCCATTTTTGGATTGGGTCTTTGAATTTCAAGCATCTAATTTTTTTGAGTTCTTTATATATTCTAGATATTAATCCTTTATCTGAGGAGTAGCTGACAACAATTTTTTCCCATTATGTCAGTTGTTTCTTCCCTGTGTTCATATTTTCCTTTGCTGTAGAGAAGCTTTTTAATTTGATGTGATCCCATTTGTTAATTTTGGTGTTATTTCTTTTTCTTTTTCTTTTTGTGTGTGTGTGTGTGCTGGGGATCAAACTCAGAGTCTTGCCATTGGTAGGCAAGTACCACTTGAGCTAAATTCCCAACCCTACCTCACTGATAATCCACAGAGGGAGAAATGACCACATAGACGGGGAGGGCTTAGGCTGGGTCCTTAAAAGATGAGTTGATTAAGTAGAAAAGAAGTAAAACATTTAGATAGCACAGAGTTACTAAGGCACAGGCGTCAAGAAGTTACACACAGTCTTCATAGTGCAGCTCAGGTGGGTGTGGTGGTACATGCCTGTAATTCCAGCACTAGGGAGGCTGAGGCAGGAGGATCACTGGGAGTTCAAGGCCAGCCTGGGTTACATAGTGAGTTCAAAGCCAGCCTAAACCACAAAGAGAGACCCTGTCTCAAAAAGCAAAAATAAATAAAATAGCACAGCTCAGTACCTGTTGGCTTCTACCCTTTGCTTCTTTTGGCTGGCTACATAGTATTTCTGGAAGTTGTTTGTGTTTAATCCTGCTTGGTTTCCTACCTCTGGACCATTAGTTGTGACCAAGGCTGTGGGCCCGCACTATTAACTTGGCACAGTATAACAGATAGGTGGTTGGAGGTGGCGGTGGTAGAAGGGGCAAGTTTGCAGAAGAAGAGAGTTTCTGGAAACAGTGCTCACTAGGGTGAGTATTTCAGTCACTCCCTTTACCTTATGTGCTGTAGTTGCCCAACACTGGAATTCTATTCTGTTCCTATCAGTTCCCCCGAATTAAGTATTTTTTCTTCGTCTATACTATATTTAAGTTTACCACATTTACCAATATCTCGTTAGCATTTGTTCTTCTGGAATCACTTTCTTTCCTGTTTAGGTATATCTTTTAGAAATTTCTCAAACTTAGTTTGGTGGTAAACTGTGTTTTTGTTTGTCTGAAGTCTTTAGCTCTTGTTTTTGAATATTTTATTTGTTTTGCTTTGTTTTTGGTGCTGGGAATCGAACTCAGGGCCTTGTGCTTGCAGGCCAAGCACTTGAACCACTGAGCTAAATCCCCAGCCCGTGTTTTTGAATATTTTAGCTTGTGAAAATCTAGATTATGGTTATTTTTCTTTTCAGTGTTTTAAAGCTGTTACATTCTGTCTTTTGCTATATAATCAGACACAGAGTATGATGGTTTTTAAATTTTTTGCAGTACAGGGGATCGCACCCAGGGACTTTCTACCCCTGAACTAGGACTCCCAGCCCTTTTTAATTTTTACTCTTAAGACAAGGTTTTGCTAAGTTGTCCAGGTGGAATTTGAACTTGTGATCCTCCTGCCTCAGCACTAGGATTACACTTATGTACTGCTGCTGGCCTATAATGTTTTTTTTTAATGTGGTGTTAGAATATATATATATAATTGGCCTTTGGATGGAAGTATTTGTACTGGTTTTCATCTCTTCTTAGTATTTTACTTTTAAAATTCACTGAACATTTACTGAAAATCTTTTTTTGGGAGGGTTGGGTGCTGGGGATCAAACTTGGGGCCTTGCGTTTGCTATGCAAGCTCTCTGCCACTTGAGCTAAACCTCCAACTTCATTTACTGAAAATCTTATGAAGAGTCAAAGGTATTAGTAAAGTAAACCTTTTTTTTTTTTTAGTAAACCTTTAAAAGCAGTTTGTAACCTAGTTTTCATTGTTAACGTGCATAATTATTATGCAATGTTTGACTGCCTTCTCTATGTTAATACTGAAGATAACTTGAAAGGTTAACTTGAAATTACTTGAAAGGTTCATTCTGGCGGAGGAGATGTACGTATTAGTGTGAGTACATAATTTGCCAGTCAAACTGGGGTCATTTTGAGTGAAAGGAGGTTGTTTTAATAATTATCCTGGGCATATATTGTCTTGATGAGTTCATGGGTATCTATTTATCTCTCAACTCATGTTATATACGTATATTAAATATGTACAGGTTTTTGCATGTCAATCATACCTTCATAAAGTAATTAAAAAAATTATCCTGAGTTTAAAAAAAACTGGAACTTTGCTTAGCAAATTGGAACTAATTAAAATCAGGAGATTAGCAAGAGGGCATATTATAAAATGTGTTAAATGTTGGGGGAACAAATAAATAAATGAGAGGGAGTACAATAGTATGTGAGAGTAGATTCCAAACAAGATTGGATTCAAGTGCTGAATTTAATGTTAGTTTTGTGTGTGTGTGTGTGTGTGTGTGTGTGTGTGTGTGGTATTCTAACTGCTTTACAAATATGTTCTCTAATTCTTACCACAATCATATGAAGTAGATGTAGATGCTGTCCCCATTTTACATCTTGGGAAACAGGCACTAAGAACCATTATTGTAATTATTGTCGTTGAACACTGAGTTATATTTTTGGTAAATTAATTATGAATTGTTGGTTTTTTTCTGGTACCTGATAGAAATACATGGGAACAACAGTCAGGGTTCATGTATACTTAAATATCAGTCTAAAGTGACTTCAGTCTAAAGTGACTTGAGAGTTTTTAAAAAACCCAAGTTTGTTAGAGAACTAACTCCTTCTCTTTTAGGATGCTGTTGAACAAAACATAGAAAAAAGATTTATAAACACTTAAATGTTCCAGCATTCTTAGTTTTGTTTAAAAACTAAAAGAAGGAGGTGCCTCTAAGTATATATATCTTAGTATGTTTTGTGCTTCTATTCCAGAGTACCACCGACTGTAATTTATAAAGAACAGAAATTTGTTTCATAGCATTTTGGAGGCTGGGGCTGCTTCTTGCGGGGCCTTCTTGCTGCATCTGAACACGGTGGGAGGATAGAGTAGAAATCAAATTTATAGCCTGAAAACCTTTATTATAGTGTAATCCATTAATAAGAACAGAGTCCTCTTGGCTTAATTGTTTTCTCAAAAGTTTTACCTCCACATTGGTATTAGGGATTATGTTTCCAACACATGCTTTTTTGAGGACATGTTCAAAGTATAACAGTATATCAACTTGATTTTAGCAAATATCTGTATAATTCTGTATAACATCTATGTGTCATGCCTCTTGTAAGCACTTTGCAAACATTCACTTTGTTTTAATTCCCATAGCAATCTAGAAATGGCATTGTACCATAAATCTCCATGTTACAGGGAAAGAAACTAAGCACAGAGATATTAAGTCATTTGCCGAAGGTCACACACCTGTAGATTTCAAATTTAATAGCAGACCTGGAACATGGTTTTGTAATAGCCCAGAGTCACATACAACTACTACTGCTGGGTTTTGAATCCAGGTCTCTGTAGGACTCTAAAATGTTCTATGACAATCCTTTGCTTCCTCAGGAAATGTAAAAACTCAAATTTGATTTGCCAAATAAACTACATATTCTTTTGAAATATTTCAAGAAATGATAAAACATTAACTGAGCTTCTTCCTCGGAAAAACACCAAATGACAAACGATGCAGGTGCAATGGGAGGGCCCAGAGGCCCTGGGGCCCAGGCATAGGAGGCTGCGGTGGCTTCTGTGAAGGCTTCTGCAGTGGTCTTCAAGGCTGCGGGCGTGAGTATGGGCAGGGGACCCGGGCTGAGGTTGCGGGGCCCACGGTGGCAAGGCCGAGGATGAAGAGTGGATTCCTGTCACCAAGCTGGGCCGGGTGGTCAAAGACATGAAGATCAAGTCCCTGGAGGAAGTACATCTTTTCTCCTCACCCACCAAGGAGTCTGAGTTTATTGACTTTTTCCTGGGCGCATCCCTCAAGGTTAAAGTTCTGAAGATCGTGCCTGTGCAGAAGGAAGTTCAGGCTGGCCAGCGGACCAGGTTCATGGCATTCATTGCCATCGGGGACTACAATGGTCTTGTTGCTCTGGGTGTAAAGTGCTCTAAGGAGGTAGCCACTGCTATTCGTGGGGCCATGTCCTGGCCAAGCTCTCCATTGTCCCTGTGTGGAGAGACTACTGGGGAACAAGACTGGCAAGCACCACACTGTCCCTTGCAAGGTGAGTTGGTGCGTCTGATCCCTGCCCCCGCAAGAGGTACTGGCATCATCTCAGCTTCTGTACCCAAGAAGCTGCTGCTGATGGCTGGTATTGATGATGCTACACCTCTGCCAGGGGCTGCACTGCCACTCTGGGCAACTTTGCCAAGGTCACCTTTGATGCCATCTCCAAGACCTATCGCTAATTGACCCCTGACTTCTGGAAAGAGACTGTGTTCACCCAGTCTCCCTACCAGGAATTCACCGACCATCTTGTGAAAACCCGCGCCAGAGTCTCTGTCCAGAGGACTCAAGCTCCAGCAGTAGCTACAACATAAGGGTTCTTGTGCAAGAAGAATAACGTGAATGAAATCTATCAAAAAAAATTAACTGAAAAATCTTTTATAAACTTGGTAAGAGAAAGGAAGCAAATACACTCTAAGTGTATGGTCATCAGGACCACAGAAAGCACTAGATAAAAATTAGATTTTTCTCTTTCTGAGGATGTGCAGGCCTGTTTACAAATGATTGCCACTTTCCATGAAATATGACCAGTCAAGCAATTTGAGATTACATATGAGATATAGCTATGAAGTTATTATTAAAACTTAAACAACTTTATTGCATCTAGATAAGTTTTCTTTAATCCAGGTAGCTATTTAAAGCTGCTATTATGTATATTATTACTTTAGTTGTTTTGGCGACACTTTTTAAATTCCCTTTAAATTTAGGTTTTTATATGGTTTCCAGTAGTTCATAAGGTACAAAGCCCAAAATGTGTGAAAAGACCCAGTGAGAAGTCTTGAAAGCCTTCCTCCCCTTTATCCAGCCACCCAGTTCTTTTCAACCAGAAGTGACCAGTGGGAAAATAATTCTTTGAAATAGTCCTCAGACATTTTCAATATCTGCAGCTAGGCTATGTCTAACCAATGATAGCAGATTTGATTTTTAAAAAGTAAGATTGCATTTTCATTTCATTTATACCTGCCACGTCACCAGTTTAGGTGGTATCTTTTTTTTTTAAATTGGTGTATGTAATACATGAAATTTATGTTTGTTTTAGAGGATATATGTATATATATATGTATATGTATATATACACACACACAGTTTTAATTGTTCATTTATTTTTTGAGACAGGGTCTCACTTATGTAGTTCATATTGGCCTGGAACTCACTATATAGCCCATGCTGGCATTGAACTGTATAGGAGAGGATCCTCCTGCTTCAGCCTCCTGAGTGCTAGGATTACAGGCATGTGCCACCACACCTGGCTGTCTTAATCATTTTTTACCCTCCCACCCTTTCGCCTTCCTGTACTTTCTAAATTTATTTTTTATTTTTACTTTTTCCTATATCTTTTTTTAAAAAGTGAAAGAAAGAGTTGTCTGTAAGATAATATGTCTTGGGGTGTGACTTGTAAATTATCTTATAGTGGTTAACATCACGGAGTTAATGACATTAAGGAATAAATTTTTCTATAACTTGATTAAGATAATTGATATAAAATGAATTATATGCTTAAAGTATACACTTGGGAGGCAAGGGATGTAGTTTATTGATAGAATACTTGGTGAGCATGCAAGAGGGCTTGGCTTCAATCTCTAGTATTGCAAAAAAAAAAAAAGGAATAAATTATGTATATAGTATATGCTTGTATGTATGTATATGTGTGTGTGAATATATATGTATATATACACACACACATATATATACACACACGTGCACGCACACATACATATATATATATATGTCTGTCTAGGTATATATAAATAAACTTATTTATATAAGGGATGTATATCAGGGATGTAGATCAGTAGTGGAGTACTTGCCTAGCATGTGGCCCTGGGTCTGATCTTGGGCAACACTCAAAGAAACAAACAAACAAACAAAACTAGAGCTGAGCATTCAGGAGGCTGAGGCCAACTTGGGTTACATAATGAGTTTGAGGCCAGCCTGAGCTACATAGTAACTTGTCTAAAAAACCAAAACCAAACCAACAAACAAAAACCCTCCAAAAACTAGAGCTGGCTAAAGTATATAATTTGGTAAATTTGAATGTAAGTATATACTTGTGAAACCTAATTACACATCTCAAGATAGTGATCATTTCTATCATTTCCAAAAGTTTGCTCTGAATCTTTATAATTTTGTCTCTATCCATTGTTCCTAGGCGACCACTTATTTATTTTCTGTCACCATTAATTAGTTTGCATTTTCTAGAATTTTATATAAATGGAGTCATATAGTATATACTGTTTTTTGAGGCGAAGGAGTCTGGCTTCCTTCACTCAGCATAATAACTATAGTAATTATTATTATTATCATTGCTTTTGGTGCTGAGGATTGCACTGGCCTCACAGGTGCCAAGTATGTACTCTACCACCAAGCTACACCCCTATCCTTATGTAATTATTTTTGATTTTCCATATTGTTTGCATGTATCAGTAGTTAATTCCATTTTATTGCTGATTATTGTTTATTGCATTGTATATATACACCACAATTTAACCATTTACTTAATGGTTAAGTAAGTAACCATACATACTTAGTGATGGATATTTGGATTTCTAGTTTTGGGAGATTACAAATAAATCCACTAAGAACATTTAAGTATTTGTGTGGACATGGAATTTCATAGTTTCATGGTTTCATTGTGCTAAAAATTCTTTGGTCTGCTTGTTCATCCTCAACACCTGGTAATCACTGATCTTTCTACCCTCTCAGTAGTTCTGCCTCTTCCAGAGTGTCATGTGGTTGGAATCACACTGGCTTCTTTGACTTAGCAGTATCATTAAAAGTTCCTCTGTGTCTTTTTGTGGCTTAATAATTAATTTCTTTTTATTTCCTAAATAGTACTACATTGTACAATGTGCTACAGTTTATTCATTTGTCTACTGAAGGACATCTTGGTTGCTTCCAAGTTTCGGCAGTTTTAAACAGTTGTGTGCAGATTTTTATGTGGATGTAAGTTTTCAGCTCCTTTGGATAAGCACTCAGAATCGTGATTGTTGTGCAGAATGGTAAACGTATGTTTAGTTCTATAAGAAATTGCCCCTGGGTATGTTGGTGCACACCTGTAATTCCAGCACTTGAGAGGTTGAGGCAGGAGGATTGCGATGAATTTGAGGCCAGCCTGGACTATATAGTGAGTTCAAGGCCAGCCTGCACTACAGAGTGAGACCATGTCTCAGTACTCCCCCACCCTCCGCCCAGACTTCCCCAAAGGTGTTGTACCATTTGACATTCTTAACGGTATTTTGAGTGTTGGAGCTTTTGCCACACTTTGGATGCCTGGTCTTTCAGAATCATGTGGTTTTGATTTATATTTCTGTTTGCATTTCCATAATGGGTAACAATATTGAGCATCTTTCACGTATTTATTTGTCATTTGTATATCTTGTTTGGTGGAGAATATGTCTGAATATTTTACCCATTTTAAAAAATGGGATTGTGTTTTTTCCTTGGATTGTGAGAGTATTTTATGTATTGTAGAGACAAATGTTTTGCTGCGTATGTTTTATTCATAGTTTCTAATCTGTGTCTTGTGTTTTCATTTTTCACTTGTGTCTTTTGAAGAGCAAAAGTTGACAATTATGATGAAGTTCAGTGCATTTTTTTAGGATTAATACTTTTGTGATTCAGAGGACACTATTAAGGGAATGAAAAAAAATCTTTGCCAAATTCAAGGTAACTGAGATTTTTTTCCAGTTTTACGGTTTTAGCTCTTATATTCAAGTTTATGAATCATACTGAGTTAATTTTTGTCCATTTGGAGGTAACGGCTGAGGTATCCAATTGTTCTACCAGCATACTTAGAAAATATTATCCTTTCTTCATTAAATAACCCTAGCCTCTTTCAAAAAAAAAGTCAAGTGACTTTTTTTTGAGACAGGGTCTCACTATATAGTTCAGGCTGGCGCGGAACTCACTGTGTAGCCCAGGCTAGCCTCAAACTTGCGGTGATCCTCCTGCCTCAGCCTCCCAAGTACTGGGATTACAGGCTTGTGCCACCACGTCCAGCCAACTGACTGTTTGTGGGTTTGTTTCTAGATGATCTGTGCTGTTCTGTTGACCGTTTATCTTTTTGTCACTATTAGCCTTGTCTTATTAGAGCTTTATAGTAAGTCTTGAAATTAGATAATGTAAGTTCTCCAACTTTTTTCTTTTTTGAAGTTGTTTTGGAATTTCTGGATTCTTTGATTTCTGTATGAATTTTACAATCATCTTTTCAGTTTTTACATGACAGCCTGTCAGGATATCTCCCTCTCCCCCCAGATATGTGTGTGTGTGTGTGTGTGTGTGTGTGTATATGTGTGTATATATATGTGTGTATATGTATATACACACATATTTCATTGAATCTGTTTATCAATTTGGAATGAATTGACATCATAACCATATTCTATTAAAGCGGCATTTCCTTTAACTTATAGCTCTCTGATTTCTCCCAGCAATGTTTTCTAGCTTTATAATTACCAATTTTGTCAGATTTATCCTTGTTTCATAATTTTTCATAATTGTGAATGGTATTTTTAAAAGGATTCAATTTTTTGTTGCTAGTATATAGAATTACAATTGATTTTTGTACATGATATCCTCCAACTGTTGTAGGTTGATTTACTAGTTTTAATGGCTTTTCTGGACATTCCCTAATATTTCTTCATAAATGATCACGTTTTTGTAAGTAAAGGCAGTTTTTACTTCTCAGTCTGGCTTCCTTTTATTTTTTTTTCTTGGCTGGTTGCACCAGTTAGAACCACCTGTGTAGTGTATTTGAATGGAAATGATTGAACTTCTTTGCCTTATTTTTGTAACAGTCATATTGAGATATAATTCACCTATTCAGGGTGTATAATTTAGTAATATTTAGTCACAGTTCAGTAGAGTTGCATAGCCATCATCAGAATTTTAGAACATTTCATTGCAACGAAAAGGTGCTTTGTATTCTTTAGCTGTCACCCTCCAATCCTTTAATCTCCCCTGGCCCTAGGCAACCACTAGCTTACATTTTGGCATGACAGGTTTGTCTGTTCTGAACATTTCAGATAATCATACAATATGATGTTTTGTAAGTGACTTCTTTCACCTAGTAGTATTTTCCAAGACTTAGCTATGCTGTCTGATTTATCGGTATTTCATTCCTTTTTATAGCAGCACCATATTCTATTTTATGACTACACCACATTTGCTTATTCATTCATTAGTCAGTGGACACTTGGGTTTATGCGAATAATGCAACTGTGAGTGTTTTAATACAGTTTTGTGTAGATATATATTTTTAATTCTTTGGTAATGGAACTGCTATATCATATGGTAATTTTTTTTATTTTAATTTTAAACCAAGAACATGTATTGGTACATTCTACATACAATGGTCACATTCATTACATTAATTCTGTACTTATACATGATGTATCTTGGTATCATATGGTAATTTTTAACAATTGAGGAATTGCCAGACTGCTTTCCAAACTGGCTGCCACCATTTTTATATTTCTACCAGCATATATGAGGATTCTAATTTTTCCACATTCTCATTAATACTTACTATCTGACTTTGATTATAGCCATCGTAGTGCATGTGGAGTGGTAGCTGGTATCTCATTTTGTTTTTGAGATGCATTTTACTGATAACTAATGGTGTTGAGCATCTTTTCATATGCTTATTGGCCTTATGTGTATCTGCTTTGGAAAAATCTCTACCCATATGCTCTACATATTTAAAAAATGTCCTTTTATTGCTGACTTGTAAAATAACTTTTTTTTTTTTTTTTTTTTTTGGTGCTGGGGATCAAACTCAAGGCCTTGTGCTTGCAAGGCAAGTGCTCTACCAATTAGCTAAATCCCCAGCTCCAAAAGTTCTTTTCTATCTTGCTAATGTTCTTTGCTATAGTAGCCACTTGGTATTAATATAGCCATTCTAGCTATATTTTTATGTGTGTCATCTTTTTCCTTCATTTTACTTTTGACCAGAGTTCACCATCTACGTGAAGTGACTTTCTTGTGGGCAGCAAACAACTGAATTCTCCTTTAAAAAAAATCAATATGACTGCCTCTGCCTTTAAATACAAATAAATTATTATGCACATTTTTTTAAAAAATTATATTATTTGTATTTAATGAGATTATCACTGTGGTTGAAATTTTTCTGTCATTTTCCTATTTGTTTTTTAAAATTTATACTTTTAAAAATGTATTGTTTCTTTTTCTTCTTTTCTGGGTTGTTTTGATTTAATATTTTATTATTATTATTATTGCCTGTTTTCACTGTTGGCTCACTGTACCTGGGCAAGGGGACTGCAAGTTCAAGCCTGGACTGTACAATTTTAGCTATTGATCAAGACCTTGTCTCAAAATAAAAAAACAGGGCTGGAGATGAGCTCAGTGGTAGAGTGCTTGTGTAGCATACTTGAGGTCTTGCATTCAATCTCCAGTATGAAAGAAAGAAAGAGAGGAAGGGAGAGAGGGAGGAACGAAGGAAGGAAGGCAGGTAGGTAGACACGTAGGTCAGTATAAAATGGGTCAGGGACGTAGCTCCGTGTGAAGGCCCTGGGTTTAGTCTCCAGTACTGCAAACAAACTAAACAGCTTTTTATAAAGATGTTTGGCTTGGAGTGTGTAATATATTATCTTTAAATGACCACAGTTGACCTTCAAGAGTTATGTTCTGTATAGACTGTAAGAAGCTTTTATCAGTGTACTTCATTTCTGCCCTCCCTTCTGGTCGTTCTTCATGACCCTTCGGTGCTCTCTTGTTGTGAGTTGGTTCAGGATTTGTCATCATCGGGATCATCATCATCATCATCATCATCATTTGGAGTGTAGGGGTTGAACCCAGGGCCTTATGCACACTTTTTTTTAAAGCCCTTGATAATAGAGGCTTATTTATTTTTAATATAGTTTTATTAGTGGCTATAATTTTATAAAACATGATTGCATATGTCTTGATCATATCCATCCCCCATTAGCCCACCTTTACACATCTTTTCTCCTCCCCTTATTCTCTTCCTCTTGTCTAATAATAGTCTGCTCTTTCATGTCATTGTTTGTTTGTTTTTTTTTTAGACAGGGTCTTGCCAACTCACTAAGTTGCCCAGGCCAGACTTGAACTTGCGGTCTTCTTGCCTCCGCCTCCCAGAGTGCTGGTATTATTGATGTATGCCACCATGCCTAGCTTCATGTCAGTTTTTTAGATTCTACATATTAGGAAAAACATGTGATGAATGAGCCTGGCTTATTTTGTTTAATGTGATAATCTCCACTTCCTTTCTTTTTCCTGCATATGACGTCATTTTCTTATTTTTTATGGCTGAAACTTTTATTTTTCTTTCAGTACTTTAAAGATGTGTGATCTCCTATCTTCTAGCTTGTTCCTGATGAGACAGTGCTTACCATTTCTGTGTACAAAATGTGTCTTTAAAACACTTTGTGATGCAGCTTGATAAGCTGTTCTTCACTTTAATTTCTTTCTTGTGCTTTGGCTTCATTGAGGTTATAGTTTCCATGAAATTTGGAATAATTTTGACATTTCTTCAAATATGCTCTTTTCCTGCTCTCATTTAGGGAATTACGTGTAATGAGGCTGCCTCAGGTTGTCTTAGTGCTCACCAGTGTCTTTACTTTCCCTTAGTTGTTTATCTGTTTCATTTCTTAAAATCATTTTTATGCTTAGATTTTTACGGATCTTTTTTTCTCCAATGTCTGATTTAACTGTTGTTAGTTCCATCAGTGTAGTTTTCATCTTAGATATTGTATTTTTTATCTGTAGAAATTCCATTAAAATTTTTTTCACTTGTGTGTAGTGGTGTCTATAATCCCAGCTCTCTGAGGCTGAGGGAGGAGGATCACAGATTTGATCCCATCTGGGCAACTTAGCAAAGCTTTCCTCAAAAAATAGATGGGGGATGTTGCTCATTGTGAAGGGTCCAATCCTCAGTATTAAAAAAAAAATCTTTCAAGCCATTTAACAGCTTTCCTTTACCTCCTTGAATACACATGGAATAAAACTGTGTACTAATTCTGCCATTTGTGTTATTTCAGGGTGTGTTTGTATTGGTTAACTGGTTCATAATTCTGATTCTCTTTTTACTCGATGCTTTTTGTTTATACTACATTTTATGAATTTTACCTTGTTGGGCACCAAACGTTTTATTTTTAGAGATACTTGATCCTTTGTGTCTTAAGTTTTCCTGGGTGGAAATGGAACCACCATATAGTTTGGTGCAAAACTTTCACTGTTAAGGCCAAATGCCTCTGAGTACTTTGCCCAGTGTCCTTTGGACTATGAGGTTTTCTATTCTGACAGTCCTCTGAGGAGTGCCTGTATGTAAAACAGGCACAGTCAGGGAGTGATTGCTTGGAACCTCCTCGTCTTTGCAGCATCTTACTGTAGCAGGGTTTATATTCAGCAGTGTGTAATAAGTATTAGGAGTTACCAAATAAGGGCCATAGTGTTTTCATGTAATCAGTATGGAGATTCAAGCAAGTCATCACTCACTCTTTATCTTACTACTTTGCCATTCTTAACTTGTGACCAAAGGTGGAAGTGGCTGATGAGTAGTTTTATGTAATTTGAGATTTAAAGATGAGCTCTGTTTAGATACACTTGTAGGACTGGCAGTTATTAGTTAGCTTATAGGTGGTGGTGGCTGTCATAATAGAAAAAGATAATATCCCTCCAAGAGTCATGAGAATGAAAAGAGCAGTAGTGTGAGAATGTTACTGCAGGTGACATCAGTGTGTTCACAGCCAGGCAGAGGAAGAAGAGATGTTTGATGCCTACGAAAGTAAGAGGGTGGAGAACCATGAGAATGCATTGCCTTGGAAGGTGTAATGGGTCTTTAATTTTCAGCCACCCCCTTTTTTTAAGGGAAGGAATTATCTATTGTGTTAATTATGGTCAAAGTAACACTATTAGTGTTCTTTAGCATAGCCTTTACTGTAGGATGTAACTTCTACCAGTAGGTAGACAAAGATATATAACGTTAGGTACACGGTGGCAAGGACTTTTGAATTAATTCACAGTGTGTTGGGAAACCACTGGTAGGTTCTGAGCAGAAAAGCATTAACATTCTCTGACTTTTTAAGAAGGTACTCTGATTGTTATATAAAAAATGAATTGTATGATTGCTTGGAGTACAAGTTGAAAACAGGTTAATTAGATATAAAGCTATTTTAGTAATTCAGGCAAGAGATCATGGCAGGGAGAAGAGTGATGGTGGTAGAGATAATGTATCTTTAAGGAAAAGCTGACAGGATCTGATAGATTAAAATGTAAGGTGAGAGAACGAAGGAATCAAGGATATTAAAAATTATTTTTTGTGACCGAGAAAAAAGGATTTTTGATGAAATACAGAAAACTGGGAAGGATAGGTAATTTTTTGATATAATGTAGTTTAAATTTTTTCATTTGATATGATTTTAAGCTCTAGAACCTGCAAAATGAGTGTAAAGGGTTTTTTTTTTTTTTGATCATTTAAGGTAACCTGCTAACATCAGGTCCCATTATCCCAGAACATTTAAGTTTGCAATTACTAACAATAAAGACACCTGCCTTCATGCAGCCATCAAAACCAGGAAGTTAACATTGGTAGAACAGCATCATCAAGTCCATATAACTCATTCAGGTTCTGCTGGTAGTTCCAGAAAAATGTCCTTTTTAGCAAAATAGTTTAGGGCTGGGGATTTAGCTCAGTGGTTAGAGTGCTTGCCTCACAAGCACAAGGCCCTGAGTTCGATCCCCAGTACCGCAAAAAAAAAAAAACCAAACAAACAGAATAGTTTAATCTAGGATCATGTTTTTCATTTAGTTCTTGTGTCTCTTTGATATCTTTCAATCTGGAGCAGTTCCTTAACATTCCCTTTACTTTCATGATCTTGGCAGTTTTGAAGTTTACAGAGCAGTTAGTTTTTCGAATATTCCTCAGTTGGGGTTTGTCTAATGGTTTCTAATGATTTAGTTCAGGCTTTCAGTTCGGGGTAGGAATACCACAAGAAATGACGTGGTACTATTCTTCTCAGTGCTACCTACCAGGTGGTATGTGATTTTAATTTGCCTATTACTAATGATCTTAACATGGATCATGTGACTAAACTGGGTTTCTGCCTTAAAAAGGGTCCTCTTCCCTACTCGTCCTGTGCTGGGCACAGAACCCAGGGCTCATACATGCTGTGCAAGTGTTCTGCCACTGAGCTATAACCCCATCTTGCTACTCTTTTCTTCCTGTGTTATTAATGAGTATGTGGGAGGAAAGTACATTAAGACTAAGCAATTTGTTTTTCATTATATGTTTCAGCCTACTAGTTATAGCATTCATTGATTTTTCTTGGCTGAATTACTATACGAATTCTTATTTTTCATAATTGCCAATAGTTCAGAGATGTTAGTTGGGGCATCTGTTGGGGGAGGGGGCCAGTAACAGCACAGGATAGTGCTGTAATTTTTCTTAACCACTACTTTACTTGCATTTTTAAATTTTTATATTTTATGTTTTCATTCAGTTCTGTGTGTTTTAATTTTTTCTCTTTTAGCTGTGCATTATTTAGAAATGTTTTTGCTTAATTTCCAAATGTTTGGAGTTTTTTTGTTGTCTTGTTATTTGTTTCTAGGTTGATTCTGTTATGATCAGAGGACATACTTTATGTGATTTCAATTATTTTAAACATGTAGAGGTTTATTTTAAGTCCTGGGTCTATCTTGGTGGATGTTGTTCCATGAGTGTTTGTAAAGAATGTATATTGGGTAAAATGTTTTATGTGTGTGTATAAATTAGCTTTATACAGTGGTATGTTTTTGAAAAGAGCTTATGGAAAAAAGAAAACATAGTCTTTCAACTTACTCTTAAATCTACAGTTTCTGGGTTCTTCATTTCATCCACTGAATTTGACGTTTCTTCCTAGTCTGAAGAACTCCCCTTACTATTTATTTTCTTTTTTTTTTTTTCCCCCTCCGGTGCTGGGGATCAAGCTCAGGGCCTTGTGCTTGCAAAGCAAGCCCTCTAAACACTGAGCTAAATCCCCAGCCCACCTTACTATTTCTTATAAGGCAAATCTTGCAGTGAATTCTCTCAGCCTTTACCTTGGAAGTCTGTATTTCACCTTTCATTTTTGAAGGATAGTGCTGCTGAATATAAGATTTTTGCTGGACACTTGGATTTTATTTTAGTTTTGGTATTTAATGTGCCATTCCACTGGTTCTGGCATCTGTTCTTTCTGGTAGAAATCAGTTATGAGCTCAGGGTATAGCTCAGTGGCAGAGCAATTGCCTAGTATGCAGGAGACCCTGGGTTCAGTCCTCAGCACCACAAAAAAAGAAAAGAAAAATCAGTTATGAGGGACTGGGGATTTAGCTCAGTGGTTAGAGTGGTTGCCTGGCAAGCACAAGGCCCTGAGTTCGATCCCCAGCACCAAAAAAAAAAAAAAAACAACCAGTTATAAAGTATATGTCTCCCTTCTTTAAGATCTGCTTTTAAAACTTTGTTTTTCTGCAGTTTGACTATGCTGTGTCTAGCTGTAGTTTTCTTGACATTTAAAATAGAGTTCATGTAACTTCGATCTGTATGTTGATTTTTTTCATTTAACTTAGGAAATTTTTGGCATTGTTTCTTCAGATATTTTTTTCTGCTGTCTTCCCCCTCCCCCCTTCTGGGATACCTCTTAGTATATTTTGGTATGCTTAATGTTGTCTCAGACGTTTCCTCATTTTTTTTTTTTTTTTTAGGTTGTATAACTTCTATTGCTCTTTTGCCAAGTGTGTTTTTGTTTGTTTGTTTTGGTGCTGGGGATTGAACTCAGGGCCTTGTGCTTGCTAGGCAACCACTCTAACCACTGAGCTAAATCCCCAGCCCCTTCCTTGTCAAGTGTGAATCTTCTACCATCTCAGATTTAGTGTTCAGTCCATCTAATACATTTTATACTTGATTATTCTTTTGAAGTCTAGAATTTCTGTTTTAGTACCTTTTTATAGTTTCTGCTTCTCTATTAAGGTCACCTATTTGTGGAATCATTTTCATCAGATTTTCCTGTAATTCTTTTAAATCTATTTATAATAGTTGCTTTGAAGTCTTTGGTAATTCCAGTATCTGGGCCAACTCTGAGTTAGTTTCTGTAGATTACTTCTTTGAGTATGGGTTATAGTCTCTTTATTTGCATCCTTCATGACTTTTTAATTAATGCTTTAGAACTAGACAGGTTACATAATATACTACCGCACCTCTGGAGTCACATTTTTTCCCTGGATTTTTAAAAAACTAAGTTGCTGCTTCTTGATCTGTAGAATGTTATTTTGCATGTTTGTCTGGCTGCTGTTGTGTTTGCTTAGTTATTCTTGTCTTCTGTTTTTTCTCTTTTGTATTTTTTAAACCAAACTTCCTGTGGGTTGCCTCTGTGTTGCATAACTTGGTGGACAGTCAGTGATGGAGGTTGCTCTCGGGTTTGTCAGGTTTCAGCCATCTGCTGATGAATGAGTATGAATTTGAGAACACAGATTTAAGGCAATTTCCAGATGTATTTAAATTTTTACTTTGCACCTGGCCACTTGGCCCTTTGGGTCTCCCTTGCACGTGTCTGTAGTTTCCCAGTCAGCCAAGAATTTGTGGAAAGCACATCTACCTATCTTATTGTTCTCTTAGTCCCAGGATTTTCCCGTTACATTTCTGGCTAGTGTACCACCCCGAATCGAGAAAGACATTATACTCTGAGGGGAACTACTTATTTTCTCCATTTGTTTTTCCTTTTTTTTTTTTTTAACTTTTATTGACAGTGTCATTCATTGTGGGTTTTCATTTTTCCCCATTCAGGATACATCACATTAGTTTCATGTCCCTTTAGATTTCTCTGAATTGTGGTAATTACCTAGGTGATTGATCCCCCCACCTCCCGTGTGTGTGTGTGTGTGTGTGTGTGTGTGTGTGTGTGTGTGTGTGTCTTTGTGTGGTGTTTGCAAACATATATACTCTCAGGAGCGTGTGATACTGACAGAATAACTAGGTAGGTACTGGCAATGAATTAAAAAGTATGTTATATTACATAGGTAGCAATTAAGAGTATTTTACTCTTAGATGATTGAAACTCAACAAAAGAAAAGTTAAAATAATCTGGATAATTTTATGGAGAAGATCTTTCAGTTGCAAAGCCAGGTATGATGGTGCACACTGTAATCATAGCTACTCTGGAGGCTGAGGCAGGAGTACTCCAAGTTTGAGGCTAGCCAGGATAACAGCATATCCTGTATCAAAATAAAATAGGGTGAGGGATATTGTTCAGTGGTAGAGCTTTCACCTAGGATGGGTGAGTGTCTGGGTTCCATCTCCTGTTCCATCTTCCCCCAAAGCCCCTTTCAGTTGCAGATGTAATTCTTCAGGTTTGATTTGTTTTGTTTGAGACAGGATCCTGCATGTAGTTCAGGCTGCCTTGAATTTGTGGTGCTGCCCTGCGGCAGCCTCCTGAGTGCTGGGATTACAGGCCTGTGCCACCGCTCCTGGTGCTGCAGATGTAATTTGCCTCTGTCTTTTCACCTTAGTCTTTTCCTTTTGATTTGTTGTCCACTTAGTTTTATAATTTTTTCAAGGTTTTACCCATTTTGTCCACAGGGTATTGCTAACTGTACCAGGGTTCTTTTACAGAACTATGACCTTGAGCCATTTCTATTAGATTTATGTTTCTCTGATTTAACTTGGAGAATTTCTATTGCTTTTCCTGAAAAGAATGTTACTGATTTATATAGTCAGGAAAAAAGTTTTAATTTTCACAATACTTTATTTCTGAAGTTAATTTTTGTTTTAAACATTTTATGTTAAAAACTTGGAAAATTGTGCTTAAGAACTTAATTTGTAGAAAGATAATGTATTGAATGAACCCTCCTTAGCTACTTCATGATTTTGTCTGTGTGTACATGTATGGTAGGAAGGTTTCCCATCCTAGATGTTTCCCCAGAAGGTGAACTACAGGGACATATAGTATTACAGAAAGTTTATTTGAGGAAGAAATGAGACATGAGTGTTCAAGTATTAGCTTTGCCCAGCTTTATGACCTTGAAAGAGTTATCTTTGACCCTCAGATTTCACATTTGTAAGAGTGTTTTTGGTTGATCGTAGTTTTTACTGACATTGTACTCACTTCGTGATTTTGCTCTATAAAACTTCCCCTGAAAAGTGGACCTCATTGGAAGAAAGATAACCTCTTTAATAAATAGTGCTGGAAAAACTGGCTCTCCACATGCCGAAGGTTAAAACTAGACCCATATCTTTCCCCATGCACTGAGCTAAAATCAAAGTGGATCAAAGATCTAAATATTAAAACAGAAATACTAAATCTGTTGGAAGATAGAATAGGTCGAACTCTTGAAGACATAGGTGTAGGCAAGGACTTTATGAACAAATCCCCAGTTGCCCAGGAAATATCACAAAGAATCAACAATTGGGACCTCATCTTATTAAAAAGCTTTTGCATAGCAAAAGAAACTACCAACAGAGCAAAGAGACAACCCACAGAGTGGGAAAAAATTTTTGCCAGCTATTCCTCTGACAAAGGACTAACGTCTCCAATATATAAAGAACTCAAAAAAATCAGACTCCCCAAATTTAAAGACCCAATCCAAAAGTGGGCAGCAGAAATGAATAGACACTTCTCAGATGAAGAAGTAGAAACAGCAAATAGACATATGAAAAAATGTTCAACATCACTGGTCATTTGAAAGATGCAAATTAAGAAAATGCTGAGATTCCACCTCACTCCAGAAAGAATGGCTATTATCAACAAATCAGCCAATAACAAATGCTAGAGGGGCTGTGGAGAAAAAGAAACCCTTCTCCACTGTTGGTGGGAATGTAGACTGGTGCAACCGCTATGGAAATCAGTGTGGAGATTCCTCAGGGAACTAGGACTAGAGATTCCATTTGACCCAGCTATTCCCCTTCTCGGTATCTTCCCAGAAGAATTAAAAGCATCATACCGCAGCGATATATGCATACCCATGTTTATAGCAGCACAGTTTGTAATAGCTAAATCTTGGAAACAACCCAAATGCCCATCAACAGCAGAATGGATAAAGAAAATGTGGGTTTTTTTTTAATACAATGGAGTACTACTCTGCCATAAAGAATGATAAGCTTGAGATACTCCTAGGTAAATGGATGCATTTTGAGACCATACTCTTAAGTGAAATAAATCGGACACACATGTTTAAATACTACATTGTTTCTCTGGTGTGAGAAACTGAAAGTGTAAATAAAGACTAGAATGTATTATATTGGGAAAGGGAAGAAAATGTCCAAATGGGAAACGGAACAAGGGAGGGGGAAAGGAACAGAGGGACAAGAGAAATAAGAAATGGAAGGAACAAAATGGAAACAAAGGTTTTGTAAATAGGGAGGGAGGAGGGGGTGAGGGGAAGAGAATGGGAAAAAAAGAAGCAACAAGATATTTCATGTACAGGTACAAATCCCCTATGATGAATGTTACCACTATGTACATCTAAAATGTACCATTAAAATAAAATTTAAAAAAAAGACTTGTTTTAAAAAAAAAAAAAGTGAACCTGTTGGCAACCCATTCGAGACCCCTCCTGTCTCTCAGGACCCTTCTCTCAATAAATTTTTCCTACTCTTAACCTCCGTTGTTCCTTAGAATTCATTCTTCAGTTTGAGGGCACGAGAACTTGGCATATCCGATATCTAGCAGGTTGGGAATTACATTTTTCCCCTAGATCATTGGGACAGCACACTAGCTGCTTCTCCAACACCCAGCATTGTGCTCTTTCCTACTGGCAAGTCCCACTTTTGTTCAGGTTGACACTGTGTTCGTTTAAGCTTACTCCCCCAAAACCCTTGCAGCTAGTAACAGCCATCACGTGTAGTTTTGTTGTGGTTGGGCGGAGCTTCTTAGAGTGATTTTTTTTTTCCTGTGAGGTGCAGCCCCAGTAGGCTTTTTATTTTTTTTTTTTTGGTGGTCCTGGGACTTGAACCCACACTGTTGTATGTGGTAGGCAAGTGGCCTGCCATTTAGCTTCATCCCTAGTCTCTTTTCAAATTTTATTTTGAGACAGGTTTTCGCTAAGTTACCTTGTCTGCCTTCACACTTGTCATCCTTCTGGCTCAGCCTCAGGAATCACTGGGATGTGTGGCTCTGTTGACTTTTATTTGTTGTCTTCAGAGTATTAAAGGGTGTTGAGTCTTGACACATCATGTATTTTCTGTATCAATTGAGATGATTATGCACTTTTCGTCCTTTATTCTATTAATATGGTTTGTTGCATAGATTTTTCTGTGCTGAGCCTACTTTGCTTTGTTGTTGGATATGTCTCATGTGTTCATGGTGTGTTATTTCTTTACATTCTGGATTAGGTTTTTTAGTATTTTGTTGAGGATTTTCACATCTATATCATAGCATAACCTTTGGGAATGTAGTTATTTTTTATGATGTTGGTTTTCATTCAGAATGAATTGGGAAATGTTTCTTCTATTTTCTTAAAATGGTTTTTGAATAGTGTTAATTCTCTGTGTTTGAAGCCATATGGCCCAGGACTTCTAAGAAGATTTTCATTTCTAATTTAATCTCTACTTTTTAAGTGTCTGTTTAGTTTGTTTGTTTATTGAGATAGGGTCTTGCTTTGTAGTCACATTAGCCTTGAACTCACCGTGTAGCCCAGGCTGGCCTTGAACTTGTGGTGATCCTCCTGCTTCAGACTCCTGAGTGCTGTGATTACAGGTGTGCATCACTGCTCCCAGCTGTGTTTTTGATTTTTAATTTCTTTTTGAGTCAGTTTTGGTAGTTTGTTTCTTTTTAACAACTTGTGTGTTTTGCTTAGGTGATCTAATTTGTTAATGGATAGTTCGTAATATCTCCTTAGACTCCTTTTTATTTCCGTAAGGTTGATGCTAAGGCTTCCTCTTTAATTCCTTTTTTAAAATATTTTTTTAATTATTATTTTTTAAATTCCTGAGTATAGTTATTTTGTCTTCTCTTTTCTTGGTTAGGGTAGCTTAAAGTTTGTCTTTTCAAAGACCAATTTTTGTTTATTCCTGTGCTATTTCTATTTTCTACTGTATTTCCACTTAACACTGTATTGTTTCCTTTCTTTAATTTGCTTTAGGTTTAAATTATTTTTTCTTTAAAATGGGCGTGGTGGCGCATCCCTATAATCCCAGCACTTGGTAGGCTGAGGCAGGAGGATCACCATGAATTTGAGGCCAGCCTGAGCTACATAGTGAGTTCAAGGCCAGCATGCAGTACAAAGTGAGACCCTGTTTCAAAAAAACCAAAAAACATTTTTTTCTACTCTTCTAATGTGGAAGGTTAATAATTTGGGATTTTTTTAAGTAGACATTTACAGTTATAAATTTAGATGTGTAAATTTAGCTTCCAGTTTGTTGTAATTTTTGTTTACATTTATCTCAAAGTAAATACTCCTTTGTTACTTCTTTTTGACCTATTGGTTCTTTTGGAGTATGTAGTTTAATTTTCATGTATTTGTGAATTCCCCAGATTTCCTTCTGTTGCCTATTTTTATTTTCACTGCACTGTTGTCAGGGAACCTGCTTTGGGTGATGGCAGTCTGTTTATTGATATTTGTTTTATTGCTTGGCACTTAGTTTGTCTTCAGAAATGTCTTATATGCATCTGGGAAGAAAGTATATTTTGATGTTTGGCATTGGATGTTACACAGATGTCTTATTACATCCAGTAGTTTTTAAGTGCTGTCCAAATCTTCAGTTTCATTACTCATTTTCTGTCTTAACTATTTTATGCATTATTGAAAATGGGATTTGAAGTCTCCAATTCTTATATTTGAATTGTGTGTTTCCTCCTTAACTTTTGTCCCTTTTTGCTTCATGTATTTTGAGACTTGGTGGGTGCATATATGTTTATGATTATTATACCTTGTTGATGAATGGGCCATTTTATTATAAAATGCCCATTTTCTATAATAATACTTATATTATCATCTATTCTGTCTGATATATTAGTATCACTACTTCAGACCTCTCCCTCTCTTGGCTAATATTTGTGTAGTTTATCTTTTCCATCTTTTCACTTAACAACTTATTTTTGAATCTGAAGTGTATTTGTTATAACAAACAACATACAGTTTAATTTATTCTGCTAGTCTTCACCTTTTAGTTGGTTGGTTCATTCCATTTACACTCTAACCCTAACTGCAATAACTAAGGTAGGATTATATCTGCCATTTTGTATTTGTGTTCTCTGTGTATTATGTTTTTTTGTTTCTCAATTTCTTCATTATTGCCTCCTGTACTAAATAGATACTTTCTAGTGTGCTATTTCAGTTCTTTAGTTGTGTGGGGTTGTTTTGTTTTGTTTTGTTTTCCCCTGAGACAGGGTCTTGCTATGTAGTTTAGGCTGGCCTCGAACTCACTATGTAGCCCAGACTGGCCTGGAACTTATGGCGATTGTCCTGCCTCAGCCTCCCAAGTTCTGGGATTACAGATGTGCACCATCACACCCTGCTCACTTGTCTAGTGTTTTTTGCTGTTTCTTTTAAAATTTGATTTTTAGTGGTTGACCTGGGGATTACAGTTAATATTTTAATTTATAAACTGTGTAGTTTGGGTTAATACCAACTTAAGTATAATAGAATACAAACACTTATATAATTCTTTTTCTTCTTCCCTTTGTGTTATTATTGTTACACAGATTATATCATTGCATATCATACGCCCAGCAACACAGTTATAATTATCACTTCAGATAATCTTCTTTAAACTGGGGTATTTATTTCCTATTGCTGCTTGTACATAAGAGTTAAGATGTCGTGTTTATCCTTAGAAAGGACTGCTTTTCTGAGCGATTGTATTTTTAACCTTGTAAGGAGAGCCTTTGACTGGTACCTAAGAAATAGTAATCCAGGAAGCTTTCTAGCCTTTCTGATAATGGATAAGGGTTCATTTGCCTGAGTTGTTAGTACAGATGCTGTGGGATATGCTGAACGCATGCTTTTCTGGGAGTCTAGAATTTGGTGTGTTAGGTAATGGTGCCTACATGATCATCCCCCATATATTAAACACTCCTTCTCCCTGAAAATGTGTAAAATATTCATATTGTGTATCTCTCATTAGTGTTATTTATACCAAATTTTTTTGTTTTTACAGCTGCCTCTTCTGTCTCTTATTATGTATGTATTTGTCTTT
>PVJO010019911.1:0-33254 GCA_004026905.1 Hystrix cristata
AGGTAGAGGGGGATGGGGCGGCTACCAATGAGAAATGAAGGAAGGCAGGGAAGGCGCAGTGGAGGACAGGACTCCACGTCAGAAAGGCAAATGACCTGAGTCCCAGTGTCCTATGCACAGTAATGGCCATGAAAATAGCTGCAGATTTGCCTGCTTGTGTGACCAAGATTTATTGTGCCAGCAGCTCCGGTAATTGGATGATGAAAGCACTGCAGCTGGGGCTGTTGGCTGGAGATTAATTATTGGGGAGTGGAGGTGGGGTGGGGAGTGGCCTGGATGCAGCCCAGCTGTGGAGAGCAGGTGGGCAGGCTGCAGAAATCAGGGGACCCCTCCCCACTCAGCAGAGACCCAGAGAGGGCAGCGACCCGCCACGCCATGGCCATTGCCCATCAGAACAGGCCGACGGCTTTCATCGCAGTGAGCTGGGAAGAAAAGCAGCTCCAGTAGCAGGAGGTGCCTGGACTTGGAGTCTGAGGCTAGAGAGGGAATCCTAATTTTGTCTCTTACTGCCTGTGTGGCCTTGGGAAGGTGATTTAATCTCCTGGAGCCTCAATTTCCCCAGTAGTACAATGGGGATGATGGCACTGTCTCAGTCAGGAAGATGCGAGGCTCCAGAGAGATTATTTGGTCCTGTTTAGGCCTGGGATCCACTCTGGCGAAAGCTTTGTTCTCACCGCAGCTGCTGAAGTCTGGCCCTTGTCCCTCCTTCTCAGAGCCTAATACTTGGTGCTCAGCTCCTGTGGCACTTTCTTCATGAATGTCAGCTCTCCCTTTTAGGGAAGCCTAGAGGGAATTAGGAGTTTGGGGGTCCCAGGAGAAGCTGTTAGGGAGGAAGATTTGGGGGACAGAGTTAATCCTGAGTTCAGCCACTCCCCTCAAGAGGCTAGGAAGGCTTCTGCAGTCACATGGCTCTACCTCCACTTGGCAAGACTCTTTCCCAGGGCAATAGAGTCTGAGAGTGAGAGCCGGGTCATAGAGCGGGGGCCTGGCCTCGGACTGGGGATGGAGGAGTGGGCTCTGAGAAAGAAGGGTCTTGAATACCAGTTCTGTCTTTGCAACTTAGCTAGCTAGCCCAGTGGCTTTCCCAAGTCAATTTACCTCTCAGTTTTAGTTTACTAATCTGAAAAATGGGAATAGGCTTTATCTGGACTTCTTTAGTTGCAAAGAGCAGAACATAGCTTGAACCCATTTAGCCAAAGTGGAGTTGAGCAAGGAGCCGGCTGTGGGGACTGGAACTAAACACTGAGAGGGAGCAGGGGCCACTTGGGGGCTGCCCCGTCTGTCCATCTCTGTCACTGGGTCTCTGTTGCTATCCAGTCACCTCCACTACTCTAGGGAGATTTCTACTCTCTGCCCATCCCTCTTGTCTGTCTCACAGCTTCTCCTCCCTCAGAGTCCCTGCTCTAGCACTCATGTGTGACTGCTCATGGCTACAGCTCAACTCCCTGGTCCCTCGCTCTGGGCCCCTTCTGATTTTCACTTCTTGCTCCAGCTGTTCCTCACACTTCCAGGTCCTTTGTGTGCAGAGGGAACCTGACTGGCCCTACTTGTTCTGATCCAACCTTGCCGGGGCGGGGGGACAGTTTACACTCTGCTCCAGGTCCAGAGTCTAAAACCGTCTCTGATCTGTGGGAGGGATGGGCCTCCGGATTGCTGTGTCTGGTACTGGGTGGGGACAGGTCATTGGATTAGCTCATGTTTAGAAATTGCCACGCATGGCACCAGACATAAAGTGCTCAGGGAAGTCGGATTGAATGAAACTCAGAAAACCTTCTCTCCTACCACAGACCCTTCAGCCTTGGGTTTCCCTCACCTCTGCCGCTTTTCCTGGCCTCCCTTTCCCCCCTGGCCCTTTGGGCTTGGGGTGGGTGATCTTGCCATCCAGACCCTCCACAGCACCCCCTACCTCAGCACCCCTTGCCCTGAACTCTCTCAAGCCCAGCTCTGCTCTCCCTCTTGGCGGACCTCCTGCGAGGTCCCGTCGCTGCGAAGGGGACAGCTGGCATTCACTGAGCACCTCTGTGTGCCCGACCCTGTGCTCTTCATGGTGCTTTCTTGAGAAGGAGCCTTTTCTAGATGGAAAAACAGTTTGAGCACGAAGTGATGAGAACTTAGCTCTAACTTGGACTCCTTGGCTCAAAAGCAAAGTTGTTAGGTGAGCTCTCCATTCCTCCCTCCGAGTGGACTTTCCACAGGCCACGCCAGGATCTTTCTTCTTCTCTCCAGGCTTAGAAGATGAGTTAGCTGGTAGCTGGTTTGTCTTGACCACTAACAGCTAACTTTTTCCAGACACTTACATGCCCCAGGCACTTTTATAAGCATGTTACGTATATCAGCTGGTTTAATCCTCATGCTAACTCTATAAAGCAGGCACTGTCAGGATCCCCATTTTGCAAATCCCTGCCTCAGGTTAAATAACTTGACCAAAGTCACCTCGTCCTGGTGAACCCACATTCACAGCAGGCCGTCTGACTGCAGACGCTCACTCTTAACCATGATGCTGCTGTCCAGTGGTCAGAGAGCAGGCTTCCCTCCAGCTCAAGGGCCTGGCACCGGTTTCCTGCCTTCTTTCTCCAGGAGCTGTTTTCATCAATCACCCCTCACCTCTTTAACCTCTCTATCTCCCCTGACTCCTTAGCCTTCAATATGTTTATGACTTTCCTATCTCAAAAGTATTCTCGATCCCAAGGTACTCCGCCGCTGCTCTTCTTCACTCTCACTGCCCCATCTCTTGAGTTTTCTACTTGCTGTCTATACTTCCTCATCCCTATTCAAACTAGCCTCCTCTTCCCTGATTCCTTCCACCTAAACCACTCTAAACATATGGAGATTGTGCTCCTAAGTTTCCGGGGAAAAATAATTATGCCCTTCTACAGGTTAAAAATCTGTCAAACACAAAATTACCTTTGCAAATTGCAAAACATTTTACAGCTTTAGTAGTTCTGCAATAACTTTTTCCATCAAGATTAAAACAGGTACGTAAAGATGAACATTCAGCACTTTCTATAACTCAGTTGGTAGTGGCAGTGGTGGAGCCTTCTTGGTCCAGCTGGAGTTTTGATTTTCTGCTCACACACACTCTAATATTAAAGCCAGCCAAGGTGCCATTCAACCATAAGGACAACAGCCCACGTGTCCTTTAAAATGACAGACACATACCTGCTCTGTTCTGCTTCACTGGGCACAAATGGTTCTTATTCTTCTTTACTTGTTTAATATCTCAGCCATGGCGGATTGTGACATCTTTCTTGGTAAATACAATTATTTGAAAAAGGTATCAAAGTAAGTCTTCTTTTTCTTTTTGGTGGCTTTTTGGTTGTCATACCCCTCTAACAATGTTCATATATGTTTCTTCCTTCCATCTTCCCTTTTTCCCTTCCTTCCTTCCTTTTTTCTTTCTTCTCCTACCATCTTTTTCCCCTCCTTTCCCATCCATCCTGTCTCTCCCTTTCTCCTACTTCTTCCCTCTTGTGGTTCAGGATTTCTGGGAGAGGTCAATAGGACTCACTAGTGCAGCAGGGCCAGAGGACTCGCGATGCCCAGTGCACAGCGCTAATTCCAGGCCAAGGTGAGGTGGTGGTGGTGGTATAGGTCCCTTCCAACTGTTTGGTATCACTATGCCCATGAAGGATACTTTGCCAAGATTCTCAGTGTCTATTGCCTGGAGTGCCTCTGCTCCAGTGTGGCCTGCTGCTCCCTAAACCCTGCTGAAGTTTTAGCTTTCACCCTTCTGACTCTTGTATAGCACTGGGGACCTTCCCAAAGCAATTCCATCCCTCCATTAATGACTCCATATTATCCCATTCTCATTCCCTGCCTGTCCTTTTGTGTTCATTTCCTGAGGGTTGGAGTTCCCTGTGGTTCCAGCTTTTATCCTCTACCTGCTGTACACACGCCCACTGATGACATCATCCACTCGCATACCTGTGTTTGTCACTAATTTCCGAATGTCTATCTTTAGACTAAGTCTTGGCTCCACACCCAGGTATGTATTCATCTGGCTGAGACCAAACTCCCCTGCTTCCCCCAAGGCCCCCACCCTTCCTGTGCTCTCTTCAACTCACCCCCTCTTACCGGGCAGAGCCTGTACCTTGTCTTTCACTCCTCTTCATCTTTCGTTTTCCATATCCAAACAATCCCCAAAATCAGATGGAGCCTCTATAGATAGACTCTTGGGAAACTGTGCCTTCCTTTGCAGGGCTCTAGAACCCAGTAGAAAAACCTTGGTTGGACAGACCTCTGTTGAAATCCTACTTCTACCACATATGTGACTTGGGCTCTAGTCTTAATTTTCATATTTATCAAATGGGGATGCTAATCTACTTTGAAGAATTATTGTGAGACTTGGAAACAATGATGTAAATACCCAGCACTGTGCCTGTGTCATCTTAACCTTCAATGGTATTATTCATTACAATGAAGATGATAATTATTATTATTTCTGGATCCACTGCCATCTTCTAATCTAGGACAGTGTCTAGACCATTGTATTAGCTCACTCACTGAGCCCCTGCCTTCACTCCACATTGCTACTGCTAAATCTGCTTTTCAGAGAGATTGTTCTAAAATGTAGGTCTGACTGTAACACTTACCTGCTTAAAGCTTCTTTCTTCCCTGAGTTTGTCTACCCTACAGCCCAACCATACCTTCAGGTCTCCAAGCACACATGGGTCACTTGTGTCCCTGCTGTGTTATTCGGGCAGTTCCCTTGGCCTCTGCTTGGATGCCTTTCCTCCCTGCCCTCCTTCTCATCCCACCTATGAGTGGACCTCTTTTGTACCCAATGCCAGTGTCTGCCACCCCCCCATGGCATGTCTGTTTACTGGGAGTCAAATACCAGCTCCTTGATGGGGGGCAAGGAGCAGGTACAATTCCTGCCTGCACAGGACTGGCATGGAGATGGGCTTCCCAGAACATTTTCAGACACTTGCCCAAGGTCATAGAGTGGGCCAGCAGCAAGGTCAAGGCAGATCTCAGGTCTCTGTCTTTCTGCTCGGGACTCTTTCTCTCTGCAGGCCCTTTTGCTTCAGTAGAGCCCAGGAGACCAGGCCTGGTGTGCTGGGAGTGGAGGAGAGCCTCTTGTGAGGAGAGCAGGCAACCCGAGGACATCACACATCCCACATCTGGGTGCTGTTCCTGATAAGTGGGAGAAGGATAAAATTATCCACTGCCTGTATCCTGTACCTCCCCATCTGACGTGAACTAGAGATAAAAAATGAACGACACAAAATCCAATCTTCCCTGGTGCAGAGGCAGGCAGTGGTGGGGGAGGGGCTGGCAGCCCAAGCGGCTGCTCATCACACACCACATCTCATATTTATTGTCTCATAATTGAAGGCAGCCTGGAGATGTCCCAGTACTGGTCCCTGACAAGACAGATGGGGGCACAATGACTGCCGAGGGAGGGAGTCGGGACACAGACTTCCTCATAGGGCTGCAGCATGGAGGGGAGGCCGCTAGCTGGCTGCTGTTCTGGCCCCAGAGGTCTGAATGGGGTTCTAGGTCCTGCTCTGCCACACACTTCTGTTCACTCTGGACCAGACCCTCTCCTCTCCAGACCCGGAATTTCAGGCTTCTAGATTTCATAGCCAGAATGTAGGAGCATTGCTGTGGGGTTTGGGAAAATCTGGGTTATGAACTTGCTCTGTGACTTTCGGTGAATCTTTTCACCCATCTGGGCTTTGTGCTTTCTCCTTGTAAAGAAAAGTGGATGCCTCCTTCTATACAAAGATCAAGGGGGTTGGGTTGGCCTAGAAGCAGCTAGGCAGCAGCACTAGAAAGCTTCCTTTTGGGGAAGGTGAAGAAGCAAGAAATGCTGCCAAATACTAAGAACATCGTGGCTCCCAGTTGCTCATGGAAATGGTCCAGATCTTCTGTGTTGGCACTCAAGGCTCTGAGAATCCTACACAGCTCTACCTCTACTCTACGTGTCATTGTGGGGAAAGAGTCTGGGTACAGGAGCCAGGAAGCCTGGTTTGCAGACCAGTCTCACCACTATCTTGCTGTGTGACCTTGGGCTTGTCCTTGATCATCTCCAGATTTCTCCATCTGTAATATTTGCATCTGTGATCTACAAAGCAGCTAGGGTCCTCAAGCCCAAGCAGCCAGTTACCAAGTTCTATCTTCTCGCCTTCTAAGTGTACCTAAATTAATTCCTCTCCAACTCGCTGTCCCAATTACGGCCTCTGTCCCACCTCAGTACCTAATTCTCTCTTCTAGATTCTCGCAGTGGCCTCTGCTCGCCACACTCCTGTCAGAGTGGTTCTTCTACAGCACACACCTGACCGCACCCTCCCCGCACACACCTCTGCCCCTGCTCCCCACAGCCCTCAGTGGAGCTCCTTAGCATGGCCTGCAGGTCCTGCATGATCTGGTCCTGTCTTGTCCCTTCTTCCCCTCCCTTTGTCCCCCGGCCGACCTTGTCACTGCCCTCTCTCCAGCTCTGGGCCTTCCCCAAGTGGCCCCTAGGAGACCCGTGGTCCTGCAGACAGCAGAGGGTGGGGCTGGGGCTGTGCCCGCACTCCACTCTGCCTCTCCAGAAGCTTCTGGAGTCCCATTTGCACACAGAGAGAAGAGTGCAGGGGTTTGGGCAGGACGGCCATCTGGCTCTGCCTTCTGTGGACAGGATTCAGGCTGGCATTTCTGCAGGAGAGATACAGGGAAGGGGAAAGGGCTTCTGCTGACCCACTTCCCATCCTCACTGAGACCTCTGCTGATTTTGTCCCTTTAGGGGCCCTGGGCCTCTGTACTTTACCTCTTGGTCCATGCCCAGGCTTGCTGGACTGGAGAGGAGGAAAGGAAGGAGGCATGGCAGCCAGGGCAGGCACCACGAGCACTTACAGTCAGAGCTGTGGCAATCTCTACAGTAGCCGCCCTCATGCCCCACTAGTGTGTCTTGTCCACCAGCAAGGAGAACACACCTTCTCTTGGGGCAGCACCTCCCTTTGAGAGGCAGCTCAGCCCAGGCAAGAGACTGGGTTATCTCCAACGTGCAGAGGACTGCTTAGACAAGTGGGTTCTCTGCAGGGTGTCTTCCAGTGTATCACTTGTAGAAACTGAGAGAGAGAGACGGGGTCCCAACCCTCCCTGGACACCTCGTAGTGCACAAGGTTCCTTGTCAGAGTTTTCAGTGTACAGAGTCCAGTCCTTAGAAAATGCAGGTGGGAAGACAGGCCTAATGTAGGCTAGAGTGTGCCCAGTTCTGCCAGTGTGTTAGAGCAGGACTTGAGGTCAGCTTCCAGGCCTTGGGTCCTAACTGGAGCCCTCCAGCACATCTATTCCCTCTCTGTGGCGTGGAGCACCCAGCAGGGCACTGCCACAGAGGTTCAACAGATAGACACGAGCAACTGCTGACAAGGGCTTGTGCTCGAGTCCAGAGAGAGTGTGGCTGGCAAGGGAAGACTCCTAGTACCCCCCTGAAGGCTAGCGGGTGTTCCCCCTGCATAGCAGCACAAAGACACCATCCAGCCCGCATTCTCCTCAGACAGTGCTGTGTGTGTGTGTGTGTGTGTGTGTGTGTGTGTGCGTGCGTGCATGTCCTCATTGGACACCTAATTCATTCACCAGGAAAGAGAGCTTTTGTAAATTCCATCAGGTGCCTGCACAAAGGCCATGTGTGGGCTAGTGGTGGTAAGGGCCGTGTGACTGACTACCTATAATAGTTTGGAGACAAGCTACACAGGACCATGAGTGCCAGACCAAGGAGCTTGGATGCTAGCTCACAAGAGATGGAATTCAGCGAAGGTTTAAAGATCTAGGCATGCAGTGAAGATTAGAAGATCTGGTTTGCTGTGAAGGTTTAGGTTAGAGAGAAAGATATCTAACATGTAGCAAGGATGCTGAATTGGCGGGAGCCACAGAAGACAGGAAGTCAGGGAGGACGCTGGGTCTACGATGCCAAAGAAGGATAACGAGGATCAACATAGGCAGAGGTCAAAAGCATGGACTTGAGAGGTCTTCTGAATGTGGTGTCCAACCCAAAGGGAACATTAGGTTACAGGGTGACAGAAGAGAAATCAAATGTATGGCCCAAGCTTAGCCCAGGGACTGGAGTGGTGGCTAGGTCAGTGCTAGAAAGCAGACTTCTCCACAAGAGAGTGTTTGGGGCCCAACCTTATTCCAGTTTCACTCCCTTCTTTATCTAATCATCCACCACCCACGTACCCACCATCCACGCGTCCATCCATCTGTTCTTCCATTCACTCTTCACCAAATAATTCCTCTTTGCCAGACTTCCATGTAGTTGGGATTCAGAAAATGACCAATGATGATCCTTGCTCCTATGGAACCAGAGAGAGACACCTGCTCTTTCTTGCCCTCCTGCTGTTTGTCTCTGATCATGGGAAGATGATAATTGTGGCTGGTTTGCATTTCTTCGTAGAAAGTTGCTAGTCATGTGGGCTTGGGGCTGAGGAGAGTCTCTATCCTGATACAGATCAGTGCTAAAGTTATGTCTTATTCCTTAACAGCTTCGTGATAGTGTGTGGGTAACTGAATAGTGGGATAAGACTTGGCTTCTTTCCCCTGGTGCCTCCTTGGGCTGCCTTTGCTTCTCCCAGCTGATTCTCGTTTCTGGTTAGGTCTTGCTTCTGCAGGCATAGTCACTCATTCAGAAACATGAGGTCCTCTATGGGTGCCAGGGATGCTTGGCCTTTGGCTTCTCATAGTTTCATAGGCCTAGAGTTGGGAGTTTGAGACCCTTGAGGGGAGAACAGATTAGACCATAAGGCTGCAGTGCTGGTGGGTAGGAAAGATGCAGAAGAGATAGAACTGGCAGAAATCAGCAGCTAACTGGATGAAGAACATGTCATGTCCAGGGCTCCCGTATGCCCAGGGGTGATGGTGGCCAGGTGGACATCATGATGTGTCTGATCTCACCGGTTGTTTCTGGGGTCCAGGCCTGTAGGGCCCTTTGAAAGGACGAGCCCTGGCCAGAAAGACTGGCTTCTCCAGGGGAAAGGGTTGGCCAGGTCTCCCTAGGTTATGGGGCTGGGGAGGAGGAGTTAAGGCTGTAGCCTAGCTTTGGCCTGGGGAACTTCCCCACACAGCCATCATAATCAATGGCTCATGTTGAAGTCACTGCTTTAGATGAAAGTCTAGTTTATGCCTCAGCAGTGAGGAACAGGCCTAATGTGATGAGAGCATGAAGTGACTCCTTTAGGGCACTTTTCCAAGCATGACATTATCAGTTTCCTATATGTAACTTCCTAGGAGGAATATGCCAAAGGAAGGTAGTTAATCTAAGAGCTAAAGAGCCTATTTGAGAAGCAAGATTAGAATGTGTCTCAGTGATATCACAAATCCTGTGATCCGTGAATAATTACAGACCATTGTGGGCTAGACTAGTGCCAGGTTCTGCGGTTCAAAGACATTGCTTACATTTTCCTTTGTTGTTGTTGTTTTCTTCTTCAGTTTTTATAGTCTCATTTTCACATTTAATTACTTCACCCACATTGGGTTCATTTTGGTTTATTGTATGAAATGTAATACAAAAATATGGTGAATGTTTAAATTTTAGAGGTTTATTATAGTAAAAGACACATTGCCATTAATCTCCCTCTAAATACTCTCTCTTGCTCTGAGTACAATTATCCCATCATTCTTGCTACTTTCTGAAGCAATCTTGGAAGCCTTTTTCTGATGAGTGTCTTAAGTTCAGCTCTCCTGGCTGCCTTGATGTCCTGAATCAATTCAAAACATTTACCTTTCATGGTCATTTTAACTTTGGGGAAGAGCCAGAAGTCACGTGGTGCCAGATCTGCTGAATAAGGTGGATAAGGATATACCGTAATGTTTTTATGAGCCTGTCTTTCCAAAGGACGGCACTTGACAGCTGCGTTCATCGTACTTTTGATCACACCCCATGAAGACACTCATGAAAGAAGACTTCGAGAACTGCTTCAGGAGGTGTCAAGAAAGATGGGATGTGTTCCAGGTGACTAGTGATAATGTGTCTTTTACTGTGATAAATTTTAAAAATCGAAACATTCACCATATATTTCTATCACATCTCATATTAGGTGAAGCTGTGAAATGATTTCCCCCAATTGGCCTGGGTGCATGTGAGTGGTCACCGAGGTCCAGTCAGAATTTTCCAAATGGTTGTACAGAGTACAGATCCCTTCAGAGACTCAGGAGTAAAAACAGTTTTATAGTCAAGACAGTTTAGGAACTGTAATATAGCCACCACCTTCTTAGAGATTCACAGTATACATTACTAAAGCAAAGGCTCTTACGAGTCTTGCAGCAGGGAAAGCTTTGTCTTGTTTTGTAATTTTACTTGACTGTCAGCCCCACCTTTAAGTAACAGTGCAGAATACTCCACTTTGGAGTAAAGATGGCACCAGGGAAGAACTGAGACAAGCCTCCTCTGCCTCAGATCCAGCTTCTGCATTCTGAGGGATCTGGGCCTGGCCTGGAAGTGTGATGTCCACATGGCCACTTCTGCTCTAGGGCCTGCAGTGCCAAGAACTCTGCCAAGAGCCACAAGCTTTGGATGCCCCTTGGTAGGACATGGTACCGGGCTAAGAATTCACAGAGGAGCATTCCTGGGCCTCAAAGGGAGAGCAGAATTATGTGAGGTGGTCCTATGAGGGTAGAACTTCCAGGGAGGTCAGCCACCCGGGGAGTGACCCATACAATGCTTCAGAACCAGGAGACATAAAGAGCTGTGTGAACAGGGACGCCTGTGGGAAGCCAGATGAGAACATCAGTGTGTACAATGTGGGCAAAGAGGGTGTAAGCCAGAACTTTCTTGCAAGCACTAGGGAAGGGTGCTCAGTGTTAACTTTCTGATCGCTGGGTCTGCCGGGATAAGGAAGGGCCTCCCGGGCCTCATTAGGACAGTCAGCACAGGCTGTACGTGTGGCCCTCTCCGAAGGCCTCTCTTTCCTTGGGGAGTCTGCAAAATTCTTTTCTTGTCTGGAACAAATAACTGGGGAGTTGGGGTGGAGAGAGAAGAGAATGTGGAGACCCAGATTCCTAGGGATTAATTAGGGCCCTTCGATGAGATCTGTTTCCCTTTGGAGGCCAATTAAAGTACCTGGAAGCTTGGGAGGTGGGGAGAGGGGCAGTAAATATTTTTTGAGTGCTTAAGACAGACACTTCAGTCCTCAGCTGGGTTGAACCCCTCAGGAGCAGATAGACTTCAGGGCAGTAAAAGTAAACAGCAAAGACAATCACAGAGCTGTTTTCATCATCTACGAGCAAGACTTTAGGCTTGTGCTGTAGGCGGTTCATTGTTCTCACCTCAGAGATCATGATGCTCACCTCCCTAGTAACCATCTGGTTCTGAGCTCCTCCTGGGGGCCAGGCCCCAGCCTGGGCTTTTACAATCATGATCTCATTTTTTAAAACAGCTTTATTGAGATCTAATTCTCATACAGTTAGTTCATTCATCCACTGAAAGCAAACACTTCAGTGGTTTTTAGTATATTCGGTGAACTGTACAACCATTGCCCAAATCACTTTTTGTATATTTTTATCACCCTCTCCCAAAAGACTTCCCATACTTGTAGGCATTCACTTCCCTTTTCCCCTAACTCCTTCCAGCCATAGGAAACCATTAATGTACTTTCTGCCTGTATAGATTTACCTATTCTGGATATCTCATGTGAATGAAATCATGTAATATATGGTCTTTTGTAACTGCATTATTTCACTTAGCATAATATATCAAGGGTTACCCCGTGTTATAATTCATTTATCAGTATGCTTCATTTGTTTTATTTAAAAAACAGCTTTATTGAGATATAATTTGCATATCATAAAATTCATTCATTTTAAATTTACAAGTCAATATTTTTGGTATATTACATTATTAATTTTTAAAACTATGATAAAAGAGATACAAAAATTGCCATTTGAACTATTTTTAAAAGTACAGTTCCACAGCACTAATTATATTCAAAATATCTATTTCAAAAATCTTTTTATTACTTCAAGCAAAAACTCTGTAGTCATTAAACAACAACTCTCCATCCTCCTCCCTAGGCCAATAGTTCCTGATCTATTTTCTGTCTTATTAATATGTCTATTCTGAATACCTTGTAAGTGTTATCATAGAGTATTTGTCCTTTCACATCTAGATTATTTCGCTTAGTGTAATACCTTCAAGACCCATATATGTTATATATAAGATTTTTATTCCTTTTTATGACTGAATAAAAATAGTCCATCATATGCATATTCCACATTTTATTTCTTCTTTCATCAGCTGATGCACATTCGGGTTGTTTCTGCTTTGAACATTTGTGTAACATTTTTTTTTTTTTTTTGTAATGCTGTGGATTGAACTCAGGGCCTGGCACATGCTAGGTAAGTGCTCTACCACTGCGCTACATCCCCCAGGCCCTGTATACACATTTTTGTATGAACATCTGTTGTCAATATTTTGGGTATTTATCCATGGTTGGATTTCTGGGCTATGTGGCGATTCTGGGTTTAATTTTTTGAGGAACTGCTAGACTGCTTTCCATAGTGGCTGCATCTTTTACATTCCCCAGCAATGTTTGAGGGTTTCAGTTTCTCCTTATCCTCATTTACACTTGTTAGTCTCCTTTTTTGGCTTATAGCAGTTCTAGTGGGTGAAGTGGTGTGGTGTCTTACTATAGCTTTGATACGAAATTTTCCTAGTGACTAATGATATTGAGCATATTTTCATATACTTATTGGCTATTTGTGGATCTTCTTTGGAGAAATGTCTATTCAAATCTTTTGCCCATTTAAAATTTGATTCATTTATCTTTTGTTTTTGTAATTGTAGGACTCCTTCATGTATTCTAGATACTATACCTTATCAGATATATGAGTTGTGGTATTTTCTCTCCCTTTTGTGGGTTATCTTTTCAATTTTTGAATGATGTCTTTTGGAGCATAACACTTAAAAATTTCAATAGGAGTATTGCTGTACTAGTAATAAGTTTTCCAATTTGTTTTTCTTTTGTTGGTGTGTGTGTGTGATATCAGAGAGACCGTGGCCAAATCCAAAGTCATGAAAATGTTTCTTTATTTTTTATGCTAAGATTTTTATGGTTTTAGTTCTTATATTTAGATCTTTGGCTCATTTTGAGGTAATTTTTGTATATAATATCTAATTAATTATATTCCATATTTAAATATGATTATACATGAAATATAATCATAGACTATATTTATAATTTTTGATGGAGTATGTAAGTTTTGTTTGTCAACCTTCATATAATGGTTCAAATTCATTCTTTTGCATATTGCTTTCCATTTTTCCCTGCACCTTTTATTGAAGAGACTATTTTTTCCTCATTGAATGGTCTTGTTACTCTTGTCTAAAATAAGTTGACCAGGTAGAAGACTGTACCTCAGTGGTAGAGTGCTTTGCCTAGGACAGGAGAGGCGGTGGGTTCAATGCCCAGTACTGAAAAAAAAATTGCCATAAATATATAAGGTCAGTTCTAGAGTCTCAGTTCTGTTCCACTGATCAACGTGTCTGTCCTTATGCCTCACTATGTTATGTTGATTACTGTTGCTTGGTAGTAAGTTTTGAAATCAGGAAGTGTGGGTCTTTTAACTTGGTTCTTTTTCAAGATTGTTTTGGTCCTTTGCGATTCCACGTAAATTTTGGGATAAGATTTCCCATTTTTGCAAAAAAGGCAGTGGAGAGTTTGATAGGGACTGCTTTAAATCTGTAGATCACTTTGGAGAGTATTGCCAACTAACACTATTGAGTTTTCTAATCAAAAATGTATATCTTCCAACTTATTTAAATCTACTTTAATTTTTTTCTACTTTAATTTATTTAAATCTATTTTAAATCCTGTAGTTTTCAGTGTCTTCAAGTCTTGAACCTCTTTTATTCATTTGTAGGTATTTTATTCTGTCCATGCAATTGCAAAGATAATTTTCTTAGTTTCTTCTTCCAATTGCTTTACACTGTTAGTAAATACAGACGCAACTGGTATTTTTGTGTGTTGATCTGATACTCTGCAACTTTGCTGTTCTATAGAACTTTCTGTAAATAGCTTTATGTCATCTGTGAAAAAAGATAGTTTTTGTTCTTCCTTTCTAACTTGGATGGCTTTTTGTTATTGTTTTTAATCATACTGGGAACTGGACCCAGGGCCTCATGCCTGCTGGGCAAGCACTTTACCGCTAAGCTACATCCCTGGTACCTCCTCCTTCTGAGGTAGAGTCTTGGTAAATTGCTCAGGCTGGCCTTGAACTTATAGTCTTCCTGCCTCAGTCTCTCAGCAGCTGGGATTACAGCTGTTTTTTTTTTTTTTTAATGACCTAATTGCTGTCACTATGACTCCCAGTACAGTGCTAAGTAGCAGCTGTGAAAATGGTCCTGCTTGTCTCTTTCTTGATCTTAAAAGGAAAAGCTTTCAGTCTTCCACATGGAATGTAATGCTACTTGTGGGTTAATCATAAATGTACATGCTCATTTTGAGAAAGTTCCCTCTTATTCCTAGTTTTCTGAGTGTTTTATCTTGAAAGTGTGTTGAATTTTGCCAAATATTTTTCTGCATTGATTCAGATGATCATGTGATTCTTCTCCATTCTTATAAATACATTGTTTTACATTGATTTTCAAACATTGAACTACCCCTTCAATTGCCATGATAAATTCCACTTGGTCATGGTGTATAGTCCCTTTTAAGTGCTTCTGGATTATGTTTGCTAGTGTTCACTGAGAAATTTTACATCTATGTTCATAAGGGATATTGGTCTCTAGTTTTCTTCTGGTGTCTTTGTCTTGCTTTGCTATCAGGGTACAGCTGACTTCATAGATTGTTAAGAAGTATTCCTTCCTCGTGTGTGTTTTTAAAATTTGAAAATGATTGCTATTAATTGTTCTTTAAATGTTTGATACAATTCAGCAGTAATATCATCTGGTCTAGGCTTTTCTTTGTTGGAAGTCTTTATTTGTTCGTTTTTAATGATTCAGCCTCTTCACTTATACATATGCAGAAATTTTCTATTTTTCTCTTGAGCCAGGTTTGTTAATTTGTGTGTTTATAGGACATTTTCCATTTCCTTTTCATCTAGGTTATCTAATTTGTTGATGTACAATTGTTCATAGTATTCTCTTATAATCTCTTGAAATTTCTGTATAGTCTGTAGTAACATCCCCAACTTTATTCTTAAATTTAATACCTTAAGACTTCTTTTTCCTCTAGGTATAGCTATAGGCTTTTGCTTTTGTTAACCTTCTCAAACAATCCACTTTTGATTTTGTTGATTCACTACTGTCTTTGTATAGTCTATTTTATTTATTTCCACTCTAATATTTATTATTCCTTTCCATTGTCTCTGAGTTTAGTTAGTTTTATTTCTGATTTCTTACTGAGTAAACCTAGGTTATCAATTTGAGACTTTTTTTCTTTTTAGTTTAAGAACTTACAACTATAAATTGCCTGGCCACTGCTTTCACTGCATCTTATACTATGTTTGTTTGGTTTTTTGTTTTTGTTTTTGTTTTGAGACAGGATCTGGCTATGCAGCAGGCTGGCCTTAAACTCACTATGTAGCCCAGGCTGGCCTCAAACTTGTGGCTGTCCTCCTGCCTCAGCCTCCTGAGTACTGGGATTACAGGAGTGTACCACCACACACAGCTAATACTATGTTTTTTAACGAACTTGCATTTTCATATGTCTGAAAGTATAATCTCCCTTGTGATTTTTACCTTGATTCATTCATTGTTTATTTTATTACTATTATTATCAGTTTTTGTTTTTTTGAGACAGGGTCTCACTATGTAGTTCCAGCTGGCCTTGAACTCATTATGTAGCACAAGCTGTCCTTGAACTCATGGTAATCCTCCTGCTTCAGCCTCCCGAGCGCTGGGATTACAGGCATGTGCCACCACGTCCAGCTCACATTTGTTGTTTAAGAGTATGTTGTTTGATTTCTACATATTCGTGAACTCTCCGGTTTTATTTCTACCATTGCTTTCTAGTTCATTCCACTGTGGCCAGAGAAGGTACATGTATGATTTTAATCTTTTAAAGATGTATCATGTACAGGTACAAAATAACCATGTTGATTATGATCATTACGTATACAATGTACCAATACATGTTCTTGGTAAAAAATAATAAAAAAATTAAAGGTTCTTGATACTTATTTTATGACTTATCAAATATTTGATCATGGAGAATAATCCATGTGCACTTGAGAAGAATATGTATTCTGTTGCTGTTGAGTGGAGTTTGATGTATACATTTGTCAGGTCTAATTTACTTACAGTACCATTCAAGTCCTCTGTTTCCTTATTGCTCTTCTACCTATGCTATCTTTTATCAACAGTGAGGCAATGTAGTCTTCAACTACGATTGTTTAATTGTCTATTTCTCCGTTCAATTCTGTCATTTTTGTTTCTTATATTTGGAGTCTCTTGCTGGATGTTTATAATTTTATATCTTCTTGTTGGATTGACCTTTTTTTTTAATCAATGTGTATGCCCTTATTTGTAACTTGTAATAATTTTTGACTTAAGCTTTCTTTTGTCTGATATTAGTGTAGCTATCCTAGTCTCTCTTGCTTAATATTACCTGGAATATGTCTTTCCATTTTTCACAATATATGCAAAGTGCCATAAAGTGAAACAAAATAAAACGAGGATCATCTGAACTGGATTTTATATTTATCTGAGCTGTTGCCTTTACCAGAGATCTGATCTTTATCTCTTCAGTGACATTGATTTACTGTTCAGTGTCTTTTCATTTCAGCCCGAAGGACTCTAATGTTTCTTGTAGGGTAGGTTTGCTAGTGATGAGAGCCTCAACTCTTGATTATCTGGGAAGTCTTAATTTCTGCTTCATTTCTGAAGAATTATTTTGCAATATATAGAAATCTTAGCTGGCCGATTTTTTTTCTTTCATTACTTTAAAATATGTCATTCTACTGCCCTGGTCTCCGTGGTTTCTTATAAGAAATCAGCTGTATGTGGCAGTCAGTTATCTCTGCTGCTTTCAAGATTCTTTGTCTTGTCTTTTGACTTCTAGTTTATTATGTGTGTTGGTGTAGATATCTTCAATTTAACCTACTTGGATTTCATTTAGATACTTGGATGTGTTCATGTCTTTCATCAAATTTGGGAGGTGTTTGGCCATGCTTCCTTCAAATATGTCAATATGTTTGATGGTATCCCACAGGCCTCTTAGACTCTGTTTATGTTTATTCATTCTTTTCCCTTTCTGCTCCTTATTTTGAATTATAACAATTGGCTTATCTTCAAACTCACTGATTTTTTATTCTGCCTGCTTGAATCTGATGTTAAACCTGTCTGACGAATTTTTCATTTCAGTTTTTGGGCTTTTCAATTCCATAATTTCTGCATAAATCCTTTCTTTCATTTTGTTCTCTTTAATTGATGCTCTATTTGTTGAGGCATTTTTCTTCTGGTTTGCTTTAGTTCTTTGATCATAGTTTCCTTTAGTTTTTTGGACACATTTAAGACAGGCAATTTAAATTTTTATATGGAAAGTCCAATAAAAAGAGCTTCCTGAAGGATCATTGGTGTGGATTTATTTTTTGTCCTGTGAGTGAGCCATGCTTTCCTCTTTTTTTCATGCCTTGAACTGGATATTTCAAATATTATAATGTGGTCACACTGGAAGTCTGATTCTCCCTGCCCTCCAAAGAGCTGGCTACCTTTATTTGTGGGCTGGTATTACCTATTTGTCTAGTGATTTCCCAACCTAATTTTTTTTGGCAAAAATTGTATTCATTGTCATATGTGAGCATACATCCTAAAGTGGGATTGCTAGATTCTATGGTAATGTTACGTTTAAATTTTTGAGATACTGGTACAATGTTTTATACAGTGATTGTACCATTTTACATTTCTTCAGTAATGCAAAGGTTCTGATCTCTGTACATATTTGCACTACTGATGGTTTTGATTTTAATATCCTTAATGATCAGCGATGTTGAATGTTTCATGTGTTTGTTAGCTATTAGGCTATCTTTGGAGAACTGTGTATTCAAGTCTTTGTCTTTATTTTTCGCCTTGAATTTTTTCAATTTTTTATTGTTGAGTTTTAAGAGTTCTTTATATATTCTGAATGTTCATCTTTTATCAGATATGCAACTTGCAAATACTTTCTCCCATTCCACGGACTGCCTTTTACTCTGTTCATAGTATCCTTTGATGCACAGAAATCTTCTAAGAGGTTTATAATTTTAATTCTTGTGTTTAGGTCTTTGAGGTTGGAAATGTTTAATCATAGTTTAGTGAGTATCTACTCAGTGCCTCTTAAATGGTGGATCCTGAACTGTGTACTGAGGATATGATGATAAACACAACTTTATAGGTCACACATGTTTTAGATGAAGTATACGATATTCAGAAAAATGAAATAAGCTGCCCCACAGTCAGACCACCATTTGGGAAAACCATGACTCCACATGAGGTATTTTGGCCCCAAATCTACTTTCCTGTGTCCTTTGCCTGTTTGTACACCTCCTACAACTCCTGAATGTTCAGAGACCAAAGCTATACTCCTCAGTAAGGCATTCTGGGCTCTTTACTGGACTAGTCCACATTTCCAGCCTCATCTTTGCTGAACCACCTTTAGGTACTACTTACTTGAGGTTAAGGCCGGGTCTCAGTCCAGTGTTCCATGCTCTCTGCCTTTCTCCTCTTTGTCTCAAACCCACTCACATTCAAGGCCAAGCTGAACATTCACCCTCTCTAGGAAGACTTCCCTAATTTTTGAGCCCTAAGATTCTTTTTCTTTTCTCTTCCTTTCCCACAGAATGCGGAGTCTCAGTGCTGATTCTTATGTTGTCTCATTAAAATTTTAAAAATGTCTGGATCAGCACCAGATTTGGAGTCAGAGAAACCCAATCTTGTAGCTTCTCTACAACACTTTGTAATGTCATTTCACTCTCAAATCCCAGTTTCTGCTTCTGTAAAATGGGGACAGCAATACTGACATTGCTAGTTTATTGTGAGACTTAACAACAATGACTTAATGAGTGATCAATCATATTGGTTATCGGTTACTGTATTTTTCCCCACCTCTGGTCTCCTGCCTTTGTGCCCTCAGTTGTGTCTGTTGTCCCCAATCAGGTCACAAGTGTGCTCCTCTCCCACAATTCAGCAGACTCACTGTCCTGGCAGTGCAGCTTGAAAACCATCTTCTAATCCACCCACAGATCATTATCCTCCTGGAATGAGGGAAGAAATGTGAAGTGATGTGTGCGAAGTCACACTGTGAGGTCAGTCTGCCACCCATGTGTCTGACAGTTTATTTCATTATAACACTGTGTAAATAGTAATTTTCTTATTGTGTATTATCTGTGCTTTCACTGAATGTGGACTCCACAAGAACAGGAATTTTTATATTGTTTTTCTCTCTATTTCCTATGTCGAGATTGTGATTTATCATAGATATTTGTTGGATGAATGAATGATTATAAATTTGATTCAAATGAAAGATCAGTGGGGAAAGTAGTTAATTCAGAATGTTCCCTGAAGACAGCTTCTTTTTGAGAGCACTAAGATCTCTCAATCTATAAGCATCTTTTACCATCCTAGTGGGTTAGTTTAAGAAGAACCCATAAAGATATTTTGGTCCAAGTCTCTCATCTTACAGAGAGAGAAAGAGAGAATTTAAGCTCAGAGATGGGTGGGGACACCTAGGAATGCCATAATGAAGCATAATTGGAATCCAGATATATACCCAATAGTTGAAGATGTTGTAGAACATTGTCGCTGTGGAATATTAGGTTCTCTAATGTCATTTATGATGCAAAACTATGGAATCAGAGAAGCCAGATGGTGGCACTGTTAGAGGCGAGCTTCATGATATTGTCTTCTATTTCCATTGTTTTTACTGAAAAATTTTCTCCTTGTGTATAAAAGTTGTTCACTGAGGGGGGCATTTGTCTCTTTTCCTCTTGCTGTTTTAAGAGTTTTTATTGTTCTTTGGTTTCTAACAACTTCACTATGACATGCTGTGAAGGTTAATTTTGATTGTTAACTTGATTGGCTTGAGAGATATACAGAAGATTAGTAAAGTACACTTCTGGGTGTGTCAGGGTGGCTCAGGGGAACACGACTTTGGGATTGTACCTGGTCCCTGGCCTCCAACCTGGCTCTGCTTTGCGCTCTGCTTCCTGGCTGCCATGAAATTAGCAACTCTCTTCTGCCATGTGCTTCCACCATGATACTTCTGCCTTTGAGGCAGCTGATCATAGTCTGCAACCTTTGAAACCATGAACAAAATAACCCTTTTCTCCTTTGTGTATGTCAGGAGTTTTGTTCCAGTAGAGGAAAGGTGATAAATACATATGCCTATTTATCTTGACTTGAATTTGTAGGCTTACTTATATATATCGGGCTTTTACTTAGAATTTGAAAATTCTTAATCATTAACTCTTCAGATATTGTGTTTTCCCTATTTTTTCTGTCTATTGCTGATGAGTTCCATGTTAGATCTTCTTTTTCCATATATGGCTCTTATATTCTCTTCAGTATTTGTCATGTTTTTGTTGTTCTCTACTTAACTTTGAACATTTTATTCTGACATATGTTACAGCTGACTTACTTTTTTCTTCAGCTATCTACTTTGCTGTTAGACCCATCCTTTGAATTTTAGGTTCAATTATTGTATTTTCAATTTTAGAATTATTATTTGGTTCTTTATCATAGTTTATTGATATTTACCATCTCCCTGAGTTTAAAATACTTAACATTCAATATACCTTTCCTTTGTTCTCTCCGAAATTATAGAGCTTCTTTTGATAAGGTTTTCAAATTTCCGAACTTGTTTCTTAGTTATCTATTCTGTTGTTCATATCATGAATTGTAGTCTTTATTTCAACTATTGTATTTTTCATTTTAATATTCTACTTGAATCTTTTCTGTTTCCTTGTTTGTATCTTGGACTCAAAATATATTGCTAATGTCTTAACTCATCCTTATAAATATATTTTAAAAGCTAACTTGAATTCTTGGTTTTTCTTCTTCAATATTTCTACTATTATTAAAATTTGTAACTCAATATGTTATTTTACCTTAAAAATGATTGTTTTCCCTCAAAAGTCTTGTCTTTGTAGTGCACCTAATTCATTTTCCCCTAGAGGCATTGGCTTGCCATAGTAGTGTCTGGCAATGCCTGTGAAGGAAGGTCAAATCCAAACTGCTTAAGCACCGATTACCTCAGGATATGGAGAGCAGATGAACTCCGGTTTGGAGAAAGCCGTAATTAACCACTTCCTCCTTGAAAAAATAACTCCTCAGGAGGCCAGGTCATCCCCCTTGCTGCACAGGAAGAAGCAGCATTGAATCAGCCTGCACTTACACTGTCATAAACTAGTTCTAGGGGCTTGGAAGGGAAGGTGTACTCAGCGATCCACATTTTCATTTCTTATTTTCTCAGAAGTGCTTCTGTATTACCATCATTTTGCTTCTGAGGTCACCAAAATTGAGTTCCAAGTTGCTGCTGGAGCAGGAGGCAGGAATTGTTTGTACTAAGAAAATGGGTTGGGTTAGGGAGAAGTCAAAGCAAATTCCAATCGTTCCCATATTGTTTTGTCCTTCTACAGTCTTTTAAATTAACTTTCTGCCCAAAGCTAATACTAGCACCTTCTCATGTACTGGCTCCAAATAAGCTCTGTGGCAGCAGGACTTGCTTACAGTTTTCTGTGCATTCCAGCATTTGCCCTTGGTGGCTCTCTCAGGTTGAGGATGCAGGAGGAAGCCAGCAGTTTGTTAGTTCAATGACAGCATTAGAAATGCTTTATTTACGTTCAAGATGAAATTTTTCTTAGTTTTATTAATACATAAAGAAGTCCTGTTAAATCATAAATCCTTAAATTTTATTTTACTTAAATTAAATAGAAGGAAAAGAAACCAAAGTGAAACTGAAGAAACCTCAGAATTTAAGATAAATGTGATAACTCTTCAGTTCAAGAGCCATTAACTCCTAAAAGAAGCATAAGGATTAAGAAATAAAAAGTTTATGACAAAACATTAAGAGATTAGTCATTATTTTTTAATTTCTTATTTTAATTTTAGAAAATATTAACCCTGTACACTTGTTCTCACGTCCCTTTGATCCGCAAATTAGTTATATCATTAATTTTAAATGTCAAAATTTAGATTTATTTTTATTGTGTAGTTATAATTCCCAAAGTTCTTTAGCCTTGATTCTATATTTAAATGAATTATTTAGTGCTCATCATTGTCTTTTGATTGCTGTTCTTCACGTCCCACAATTCTTTATTTTGATTCATCTCTTGTGTGTCTGGGTTTTTTTCCGTAGCAGATTTTTAATAAAGAGCTCATAGATGCTGCACTACCCAAGTTCCTTCACATTTGAGAATCTGCCTGTTGCCTTTAAGCTTGAATGACTTCAGAGACATTGTTCCACTGTGTTGTGACACTGAGTAATGCTGAAGGGAAGACCTTCTCTTCTAAAGGACTTGAAACATTTTTCCTTTATCTTTGAAGTTTGACAGTTTAATCAGGTTATGTATAGGTATCGATCTTCCTTCACCGATTTTTCTTGAAATATGCTGTACAATTTAATGCTGCAGAATTAGTCCTTTATTTCATGGACCTTTCCTGCTACTTATCTTTGAATACTCTTTCCATTCCATTCATTGGGATCTCTACTTCAAGGACATCAAATAGCCTTATGATAAACATTTTTCTTTCATACCTATTGTCTTCCTTTCACTTAGGTATTGGGAAAAGGAACAGGCTCTCTCTCTTACTCTCATTTTTAACCTGGAGTTATCAGTAAATTCATCCAAGAAGCATCTTTATTAAATGAACAGAGTTGGAAAACCAATCAGTCACTATCCACTGAGGCTACTATTACCATGCAACTTAGTCACAAGATTTAGTCTTTGTTTTGTGTCAGAGTTTGTGCTGAGTCCTGAGGTCTGAGATGACTCATATTTGGTCTCCACCTCCGGGCCTTGCAAGATGTTGAGAGGACACAGATGTATTCAGAGGATAAAGCAGAACTGAGAGGAGCAAGTAGTCTAAGAGGAAAGTAGGGCCCATAATCATACAAGGAAGTAGACACAGATGGGTAATATTAAATCTGTGGGGGGGTAAAAGACTATCAATGAGAAATAAAATAAGGAGCTAGTATCTTGATGTTAGGATGAGGCTGAGGAGGTGCAAGATTGTTTAGGGAGAACTGATTGAGATGGTGGCTATGAAAAAGCTGAAAAGGTTCAGGCTGTGGGAGTATGGGGCCGGTAGGCCACTTTACAGGCACTTAGACTAAGTTGTAGGTCTGGGTCTCCTGAATACTTTCCCTCTCTTCCTCCACATCCCTCTTAGGCTGCATTTCTTACTCCCAAGTTTTTTTTTTTTTTTTTTTCCCCATCAGCTGCTTGTCCTGCAATCCTGCCCTCACAGCTGGTCCTGACTTTTAGTCTTCAAGTCCATCACTTCAGGCAGCCCTGCAGGTACTTCTCTTATGTCTTCCTGTGGGAGAATGTGGCAGTTGTGGGTGGGAGAAAGGAGCAAACAAAATATTTTCTTTTGGATCTCACTTTCTAAAGATGGTGTCAGAGGGATAGTCCCAGATTAAAAAGAGGCTTGAGTCAAGAGAGAAAAGACAAAGGTATGAGGGGGTCTTTATACCACAGTGATCTTTCAAATTATGTGCTGTACCTGTCCTGGTCCCTGTTATCTTGCCTTGGATGGGACTTGGCCTGACCCATCTGCTCTCCAAGGACAAAGCAGCCAGACTGTTGGGCAGATATGACCACCGATTGGCTCTGAACACTGAGAAAGGACTAGACACAAAGGAACGTTGGATTGTGTCTTTGGTCACAAGTGAGAGAAGCCCAGCTCCAGGTACTAGCTGTACCTCTCAGAGTCTTACTTGTAAAGAGCAGAAAACAACTCTGCCTCGCTTAATCAGCAAAGAGTTTTCCTAAAGAATATTGGTAGGTAGCTTGAGAACTCTCTGTGGGGCCAGAGAGTCTAGGTCTCTACTTGCAAGGGAGGCTGGAAAGCAAGCGAAGCCTTCTTCAGTGGGAGGAGAACCTGGGAAACTCCTCAAACACGGGAAGGTTATGGGCAGCCAGTATAACAATGTCCAGTACACCAGCTTGAGTAAAACGGGGGATTTATTTCTTCACTTACCTGGAAAGTCCACCTGGATGATATGGCTTCTGAAACGGCTGATCTGAGGATTCGCGGGGTCACTCCGCTCTCCTTGCTCCATCGTTCAAAGCTATTTTCCCCATATTGGTTTCGTTCTCAGAGAAGCTTCTTCCAGAGTCACATTACAACTTTCACAAGCCCGTGGTGCTTTTGCTTTTTGGGCCACTTCTTCCAGACAAAATTATTAAAAATTGTATTTTATAATCACATTGGTATAAACATGAATACAACCCAAGCTAGAGTGTAGTATTACTTTTCTTCTGATTTTAACAGAAATTAAAACATTTTCATGACCTCCTAAAAGTACAGCGGACTCTAGGCACTATACTTACTGTATCTAATGATAAGCCGGCCCTAGTTTTTCCAACCTGATGGAGAAGTTGGCTAATAACAAATCTTGGATTCGTGATGCTTATTGTGTCCATTCAGCTCACAGTCCCAAACAATGGGCGTTCTCAGCTCTGTCGCTTCTGTTGTATGTGTTAATTCTTGGCAAGGCCCTTGGCTCACTCACTTGTGGAATGATGTGATCACAGGATAGGGGGATTTTCTCATCAGACTGGGCCATGTGCCCACCTTGTGGTAGAGAAGCTGATGCTGTGTGGTTGATAACCCCACATCGTGTGTGTATGTGTATGTTTGGAGGGGGGTGTCCTGAAAATAAGAGATCCTGATCACACAGGAGAGTAATTGCAGGTCATTCCAGCACTGCAGTGAAGATACTGATGGCAGGTCCACCCGCATAATGACTTGGTCTTACCAGGAGTTGGCCGAGCCGGTGTGCAGGTGTGACCTTCCCTTAGGTTTCCTCTGAGCACATCGCAGAGGTGCAAAGGCACAGCGGGATCGATAGGCTGCAAAGTGGATTCATTTGTTCATCTTCCACCAGTAATTAGGTATAAAAGCATAGAAGTAATGATCACTAATTTTTTAGACCCCTAGATATAAAATTTGGAAAATTTGGAGTCATTGGTACTTAGATTCTAAATATCTTAGTACTTTAGACTCTGAAAATTCAAGTCTCTAAAATAATGGAATTTTAGATTTTTTACTTCCTTTCCTTTAGGACCTTTTTTCTAAATTGTAAAACTTTACAGCCTTAAACTATAGGTCCCAAATCAGAATTTTAATATACACTGAAAATAATTTAAGATGATATTAGGATATCTGAACCTTACACTAAATATCATGCCTTGGGAATCGTGAGTATTTAGAATCAGAGATGTAGGCCCTCAGATTCCAGGTCTCTTGGCCCAGGGCCTTGAGGCTATGAGGGCCTTAGTTAGGAAAAAATTCTTATTTGGTACTTAAGGCCTTTCTAAGGAGGGACTGGGGTGAGTAGTGACTTTAGAGTCCCAGGGATCTATTTCTGTTCCGAGTATCCCATCCTGAACCTGGCTGGCATTTGCCCAGAAGCCTCACACTCTTCACAGTCTAGACCAGGCATGTACCATACCAGCCGGAGGCATCTCATCCCTTGGGGGCTGTTTCTCTTCTTGTTGGGGCTGGAATGCCCATGTCTTCCCTGGTGACTACTCACATGAATAGGATCCAAAACTGGGCAGATCAGCCAATGGGAGGGGCAAAAGGCTCTTCCCAGAGCTTTCCCCATGGCCCTCTGAGCCTTTTGTTTCTGTTTTTGTTTTTTATTTTTTTGTTGGAGGGGGTGTTGGGGATAGAACTCGGGGCCTGGCAGTCGCTCAGCCACTGAGCTAAATCCCCAACCCCTACTCTGAGCCTTATGAAGGCAATGACTTTTTCTGTGAATATTGGCCCACTCACAATGAAAGGGAGGAGATCCCAGCCAAGGAAGAGGCCTCTAATAAGACACAGAAATGCCAGCGAAATCTCATGAGGATCTTGCCACATACCATAGGAGCAACTTCTGATGTCAGCCCTGATAGTGTTCGGTATTACCCTCGTACCTCCTTTATATTACCTGGGTCTGATCACCACCTCTCCATGGTAAGCATTAATTAAGAAGCTGAGGGACAGGCAAATTCCCAGAAACTGGAGGTAATCTACTGAAAAGAAAAAAATAACAGAAAATATTATCTACTCCTTAAATTTTTCTGGTGATCTTCATAATTATATCCATGCATTTATATAAAAAACATGTATATTTATTTATAGTCTATGTATAAGAAGGAATTGAGACTTTAGAAACTGAAAACAATGTGAAGTAGGACAAAACATAACAAAATTTAATTTAGAGGAAGGGAGAAGAGCAACAGATCTTTTTAGGCAAAAATGAGAAAGAGGCTCTGAGTTCCCATCAGCTGAGGCAGAAAAGAACCGGGCTGGGTGTGAAGCATTTCATTCCCTAGGAAAAGAAAGGGTAACAGTTTACTTTTAGTTTCTTTTTCTTCCACTGCATTAAAGAAAAAAGTTCTAGGGCAATGCTGAGTAATACTATAATGAGCACTATGTTTAACTCGTGGTTCTGCACATTATTAAAAGCTAGTAGTTAGTGAATACTTACAAATGTGCTTATTCATGTTAGAAATTTTTCTACAGAGAGAAAAGTCAAGATGAAACCCAGAAGCCTGTTTTAACAATCCTCAGTATGATTTCCATGCACGTTGAAGACTGTGAACCTCTGACATGGAGGACTGGAGAATGAAGGGAGGGAAAGGGAGCATGGGACGCGCGTCACATGAATCACACTACACTCCAAGAGCCTTTGGAGGAACACTGACCCTTGACTTTGTTTCACTCCCTGAATCCTAATCTGCTCGCTGTTCTTCCTGGGAAGTTAAGGGAGGAGCATTTAGTAAGCAGTTGTGGCTTGATGGAAATAAAATGGACCTCAGCCAGGAGACCTGGGCTGTAGCTCCAGGTTTTTTTCCATTTACTCTAAACCTTTAGAAAATGGGTGTTCTCTGTCCTTGGACCTGTGTGTATCTACCTGTGCAGTGTAGGAGCTGATGAGATGATTGTTCAGCGAGGCGAGGAAACTAATGCCGAGTTGACGCTGTGCCAGGGGCTGACTGATTCAATAAGTCACTCCCTGGTGCGGGGCCCTAGGAGAGGTCTGGGGATACAGACATGAGAAAGACAGGCCCAGCTCCTATCCTCAGCTGGCTTTGCTCTTCTAATGAAGAATGCATACAAGTAGTAACTAAGTAACAGTAATTCAGTCTGTAGGATCATTTTCTGATTTTCTTTTTCTAGCATAATAACTAGAAAAAGCTTCTAAATGATTTTCATAATAGTAATATAAATAATGAAGTTTATAGTACTGAAAGTTATGGCAATTTCTGTTTCAAAAATTAAAATCTCAAATGAGAAGCATAAAAAGGACTTAAATAATGAGGGAGTTATGTCAAATAATGAGGGAATACTTAATGTAATTTCTCCAAGTTATGGGTAGATTTTTGAGGGAGTTTACAAACTTACTCCAAAATTTGAAACAAGAAAAAGACAAGGAAGTAGCTAAGTCAACTTTGAACTATATGAAAGGATTGAAGGGACTTCCTGTGTCCAATAGGAAAAAAGATATACTTGAAAACTATACTAAAAAAAAAAAAAAAGGCTGAGGATTTAGCTCAGTGGTTAGAGTGCTTGCCTAGCAAGCACAAGGCCCTGAGTTCGATCCCTGGCACCGAAAAACAAAAACAAAAACAAAAACAATATGGTTCTGCCATAGCAACAGGCAAATTGATAATAAAACAAAATAGGTAGCTCAGAAGCAGGCGAGGTAAATAGGAATTTGATATTGATAAAGATGTCGCTATAAAACAATTAGGAAGAACAGATTTTTAAAAGATAAGCTTGAGAAAATGTCTTCCAATATGAAGAAAAGAAAGAGGAATTCCTTATGCATTAAGCAAAACTCTACATAGATGCAAGACATAAATGTGGGAGATAAAACTAGGAAGTCAGTGAAAGAAAATGTTCGAAAATACCTTTGCAATATATGTAGAAGGAAAAGCTAAAAACCCGGATCATAATGTAAACAACATGACGAACCCATCATTTGACTATATCAAATTAAGGATTTCTACTCAAAGAAGGCTAGATTACAAACCAAGAGAACATGTTTGCAATATTTAAAGTTGACAAGAAGGAGACATATGGAAGTCCTGCAAAGCAATAAAATAAGACGAGAAATCCAAAGAGGTGAGTCAAGTTTCTCAAGGAACAATTCACACAAGGGGACCTGCTAGTGGCTAGTGAGTGTACAAAAAGGCGTTTGTATTTATTAGTAATCTGAAAGATGCAAATCAAATAGAATGAGGTAACTTTTTCAACCTGATAAGAATGGCAAAAATTAGAAAGTTGGCTAATAGCAAATTTTGGTGAGGATGTGAAAAAATGAGAGCCACATAGTCCATTACTGCTCAGAGTGTAAATAGCACAACCATTTTAGGAAACAATCTCAAGCGCAGTCTGTTTTCTTTATGGGCAGTAATTATGTTCTATAAAGTTATTGCAGACACTGAATCATTGCTCCAGGGAAAATACTGGGCTAGGTTTCTTCAAGCCTATAGCTACAATACTTTTGTTAGCCAGAAAATACATAACCCATTTTACATATGTTTCTGTTTAAAGACATCTTATTTAATTAACAATTCACTGACATTAAACTCATGCTCAATAGCATAGTACTTTACACCTGAATGAAGCTTACTGAATATACCTGTTTTCTTCATAAGACATATCGCAGCCTACCTGGACTTAATAACACTAAACAGTACTTTGTGCTATGCTTGGAATACATTTTAAACAGTGAAATCACCACAGAAGGGCACAAAAATGCAAAAAAAAGAAAGTTCCTCTACATAGACTACTGACAGGACACTCATTTACAGTATGCAGGCTGAAACACGGAGGCAGAGCATTGCCTGCTTTGGGCTCAGCTGGGCACCCGCTCGCAGGGGACTCAGATTTTTGGCTCCTCTGCGTGTTTGAGAATGGCCCTGAAAGCCTCATGAGGACTGATAGCGAGGTTAGTGAGTAGGTGATTTTGCATATATGTGCCCAGCAAGTAATGTTTTGTTCAGGTCATGCAAACCCTATGACCAAACTGTTTTACTCTTTGGTATAATATATATTCCACGAGTCCATAAAGGGGTATATACAAGGTTGATCATCAGGTCGCAGTGATGGCAAAGAATTGGAATGCAGTTTAGATGTCCTCCACCAGGGACCCCACAAAACTAGATGCATAAATAGCAACACAGAACCAAAGCACAGAATTGGACAAAAAGGGTAATAAATAGAGTCATAATAAGTTTTTTTTATGTGAATTGAAAGTACACATAAATGTATTAACAAAACAACGCTACGTATTTTACAAAGAGACACTTAGATTTTTTTTAACATATATCCAACACATTAGAATGCTGAAGTGAAAAAGAGAAATGAAAGAGGAAAATACGTGAAACAAGGTAGGGACCAGCGCAGGCTAATGAGATTACTGTGCTCTGAGTGTTCCTCTCCTAAGCCTGAAATCAGAAAAGCCTGAAATCGGAAAAACAAAACAAAACAAAAAAACAAAACTATGATGGAGGAATTCTAAATTGCTCTGAGGCATATCAAATAGCATGTAGCCATTTTCAGGGCAAAGTGCCAGGGCAGGTTCTCTGGAGGAGGCACTATTTCAGGAAAAGCCCAGCTTGACTTAAGCAAAGAGGAAGAGGTCGCCAGGAAGAGCAGTCTGTTATTGGTTGTAGTGATAATTAGGCACGTTTGAGAAGCCTTTAGTTCAGAATTGCCACGCAAGAGATAGAAGCATGATTTGAGGTTAAAGAGATCACTTAGTGCCTGGTCAGAGGGAGCCTCAGAGTCAGGTCAAGGACAGTCGGTGACCAGATCTGTAGACCAGAAAGCCCACCGTGGCCACATTATGGACTGGAGGGTGGGCACAGGCAGAAAGGCCAGTGAAGGGACTGCTGAGCCCTTCCAGGAGTGAGAAGTGGGGGTGGAGAGGCCTGGACTGAGGGAGAGAGGAGAAAGATATTGTTAGGTCGCTTGCACCTTCCCACCTCTACGTGGGGCTCAGGGTGGAACTACTCACCTGAGGACCCCAGGCTTCACATGTCTGCCTGCCCAGTCTTCTTTTCAAGGCAAACTGCTCCACCGATTCTTTTTATTTGTTGAACTGACAAATACATGTGTGTATATTCATCATGTACAACACGATATTTTGAAAGGTGTATATATTGTGAGAGAACTAAATTAAGCTAATTAACATATACATTACCATGTTTTTTTTGCCATAAGGATACTTAAAAACATTTTCTCTTTGGCATTTTCAAGTATGGAATGCATTGTTATTAATTATTGTCACCGTATTATACAATAGCTCTCCTGAATTTATTCCTCCTGCCTCACTGAAATTTTATATCCTTTGGCTGGTTTCTTCCCAATCCCGCTACCCCTGTAACAACTTCTGATTCTTACATCTCTGTGTTACACAGTACAACTGAACGCCATCTCTCTCCTTCTGGCCACAGCCAGTTGGTACAGAAGTGAGAACATGACAAAAAGACAGCCAGCCCCAGGCTACTCCATCACCTGTGACCTGTGACCTGCGGCCATGAAAAAAAATTTTTTTTAAAACATGGTAAAATATGCATAACATAAAATTTACCAGCTAACCACTTCAAAGTGTACAAGTCAGTGGCATTAAGAACATTCACAATGTTGTCCAACCATTACCATTTCTAGAACTTTCTCTTCATCCTGAAACTCTGTACCCATAAAACAATAATTTCTCATTATTCCCACCCACAGCTCCTAGTGACCTTTGTTCTACTTTCTGTCTCTGTGAATTTGACTATTCTGGGTACATCATGGAAGTGAAATTATACAATATTTGTCCATTTGTATCTGGTTTATTTCATTTGGTGTGAACTTTAAGGTTCATCTACATGCATATATAAAAATTTCATTCTTCCTTTTTATGGCTGAATAGTATTCCTTACATGTATATACCATGTTTTGTTTTTCAGTTCATCTTTTTTTTTTTTTTTGTGCTGGAGATCAAACTCAGGGCCTTGTACTTGTGAGGCAAGCACTGTAACTACGAGCTAAATCCCTAACCCGTCAGTTCATCTATTGAATACTTAAGTTCTCTTGACGACTGTGAATATGAACACTGGTAAACAAGCATCTCTTCAGGGTCCTGCTTTCTATTCTTTTAGATATGTATTCAGAAGTGGAATTGCTGGATGGTATGGTAATTCTGTTTAATTTTTTGAGGAACTGTCACACTGTCTTCCATAATGGCTGCACCATTTTATATTCCTATTAACAGTGCCCAGAAGTTCCATTTTTTTCCTACCTTCTCGCCAACACTTAGTATATATATATATTTTTAACAGTAGCCACCCTAATGGGTGTAATGCGGTATCTCATTGTGGTTTAGATTTGCATTTCTCTCACAACTCATAATAGTGAGCATCTATTCTCTTGTGTATTGGCCATTTGTGTGTTTTCTTCTGTTCAAGTTCTTTCCTTATTTTTAAATTGAGCTATTTATATTTTTGTTGTTGAGTTGTAGGAATTCTTTGTATATTCTGGCTATTAATTCTTTATTGGATAAGTAAGTGATTGGCAAATCTTTTTTCCCATTCTGTGACTGTATTTTCACCCTCTCGATAGTGTTCTTCAGTGCACAGAAACTGGAAAGGTAGGCCCTTAAAACCATCACAGTATCTCCTCATCTAACTGGCTTGCTGCATCTGACACCATGTGATACTGGCTCTTTCACACGGTCCAAATGAGGATGAAAAGTGAAGATATTGAATTGATCCAGGATATCAAGGCAACTGTGACAATGCACCTAAAAATACTCATAAAAGAGGGCTTCCCAAACTGCTTTAGTAAGTGGCCGGAATGACGGGAAAATTGTGTTCAAAGTCAGGAGGAGCATTTTGAGGTGGATTGCTGGCAATGTGTTTTTACTATAATAATTTTAAAATTTCCATACCACTGTATTTTTCAATCATACCTCATACTGCTGATAAGGAGAAACTTCTCTACTTTGCTACCCAGCATCATGAACAAGGAAACAGAGCGCTGACAATTAAGAAGATTGAAATGCTCTTTGTCTAACAGGTGTCCTAAGGGACACATTTGTCGGAGCATAAGCTGAATGGGGAGTATGCTTGGCTTTCAAGACACCACGAAGGTCCAGGTACCAGAGGCAAATTCCCTGTAGGGCTGGCCCTGAAATATTGGTGCTGGCAGGGAATTTTCAGGCAGCTAAGATTGAGACAGCACTCTCAGGTTTTCCTTTGTGGGATGCTTCTATGCAGCTATTTCTACAGAAAGGCAAGAGTGATTCATATCCACCTTCCAGAAATGCTAGTGATTTTCAGAAATATCCAAAGAACAGATCCAAGAGAAATGACTAAGTTTCTTTCCAGTCAAATATTCTAAGTCTTTGAGAAGCAACATTGTTTGAATGAATAGTAATGTGACCGCAGTTATACTCAGTCTTGTGAAATCTAGGATGTACAGCTTAAAAACATTTTGTCTATGAATCAAGGAAAATTCTAGTGCTTGATTACAATAGAAAACTATCTAGAACTATATTTGAGAGTTATTGTTCTACCTGGCTGCCTGAATTTTCCATATTTCCCTCTAGTGTTGTTGGTGTTTATGAGAGATCAAATTGCCCCTTTGAATTGGGGATTCCCATAATTCTTTATCTCCTGAGGCATGCCATTTTGGTGATGGCTGCTTTGACATCTTTGTTCCTCAGTGTGTAGATAAGAGGGTTGAGCACTGGTGTGAGAATAGCATATACCACGTTGCCCATGATGTGGAAGTCGAGGGGCAGGTCAGCCCTGTAGGCCACATAGGATATGGCAATGGATGAGTAGTAGGTGCCCACCACCAGGAGGTGGGAGCTGCAGGTGGAGAAGGCCTTGGAACGTCCTTCCCGGGAGCTGATGCGAAGCACTGAGGCCAGAATGTGGGCGTAGGACAGAAGCACCAGGAGGAGCGGGAGGAAGGACACCACCATGGCAATGCAGAAGCCCATGAGGGTCTGGGGGCTGGTGTCGGAGCAGGAGGCCTGGACGACAGCCAGGTGGTCACAGAAGCAGTGGTAGATGTAGGCAATGTTGTTATATGCCATCTGGGAGGTTTTTACTACTGCTGGAATGGGCAGGAGGAGGGC
>PVJO010019912.1:0-33201 GCA_004026905.1 Hystrix cristata
CACTGGAAGAAGGATAGCCTATTTAACAAATGGTGCTGTAAAAATTGGCTAACCACATGTCGAAAATTAAAACTAGATATATGTCTCTCACCATGTACTAAACTCAAATCAAAGTGGATCAAAGATCTAAACATTAAAACAGAAACATTAAATTTACTGGAGAATAGAATAGGAAGAACCCTCGAAGACATAGGGGTAGAAAAAAAATTTATGAACAGAACCCGGACTGCACAGGAAACAATACAAAGAATCAGTGCTTGGGACCACATGCTATTAAAAAGCTTTTGCACCGCAAAAGAAATCACCAATAGAGTAGGCCGAAAACCCACAGACTGGGAAAAAATTTTTGCTAGCTATCCATCAGACAAAGGTCTAACATGTAGAATATACAAAGAACTCAAAAAAATTAAACCTCCCAAATATAAAGACCCAATCCAAAAATGGGCAACTGAAATGAATAAACATTTCTCAGACAAAGAAATAAAAATGGCAAATAAATATATGAAGAAATGTTCAACATCACTAGTCATTCGAGAGATGCAAATCAAAACAACGTTAAGATTCCATCTCACTCCAGAAAGAACCGCGTATATGGAAAAATCAACCAATAACAAATGCTGGCGGGGCTGTGGGGAAAAAGGAACACTCCTCGACTGTCGGTGGGAATGTAGACTGGTCCAGCCACCGTGGAAATCAATATGGAGATTCCTCAAAAAACTACAACTAGAGGTTCCATTTGACCCAGCTATTCCCCTACTGAGGATCTTCCCAGAAGAATTAAAATCATCATACCACAAGGACGTATGCACCACCATGTTCACAGCAACACAATTTGTAATAGCTAAGTCTTGGAAACAACCTAAATGCCCAACAACCAATGAATGGCTAAAGAAGATGTGGTTTTTCTACACAATGGAGTACTACACTGCCATAAAAAAGGATAAACTAGAGTCATTCATATATAAATGGATGTTCCTAGAGAACATACTTTTAAGTGAAATAAATCAGACACTCATGAGTACACATCAAATTGTTTCTCTGATATGAGTAACCATAACTGTAAATAAGGACAAAGAGGTGTAATAGATATTATATAAAAGGAGGATGGTGTGCAGAGGAGAGGAGTACTAGAAAGAAAGAAGGGGAAAAGCAGAAAGGCAACAGGGGAAAGAGAGGGGAAAGGGAAAATATGGAAAATGACGAATGAACCTGCTGTAAATAGGGAGGGAGGGAGCAGAGGGGAGGGCGGGGGAGAGGGGGAGAACCAAGATGCATCATGTATAGGTACAGAATAAATGTAATGAACGTGACCATTGTATGTAGAATGTACCAATACATGTTCTTGGTTTAAAATTAAAAAAAAAAAAGAAGGAAGTTTTAAGGCGACAAATTTTCTTTCAGTTTTGAATTAGTGTGGTGCAGTGATTAATAATGCTTAGAATCGGATAACTGAATCATATCCGGCTCCATCAAGTATTTACTTTTCAGTGTCCCACATTTTTCCCCTGTATTAGCCTGATGCAGGCTCTCCAGAGCGTGGTGAGAGCAATGAGATACTGCTTTCAAATATACGGAAGGTGCTGATTACATAGGCGCTATTTTAACCGTTTTCTTTTAATATGGCATCATGACCCAGAACAGAGAAAGCTAACACACAGAGTCAAAAGAGTAAAGTATGCCATCCAAAGACAAATTCTCAGAATTAAATAATCACATTGATATTGAAGGGAAGTCTGAGGTTTTGTTTTTTTTTTTTTTTTTTGGCAAATCCCCATCTCATCCTGTGCCAGATTCCATTCCAGGACTATAAAGGTCAGGATTGGTATCATTTTCCGACTTCAGAGGTTCATTATACTCTGTCCAAACTCTATGAGACATCAATTGTGTTTTATGCTTTAGATCTTGGCTTTTAGACGAATACTCCCTTTTTTATAAATAACACAAGGTCACATGTTACAAAAGCCTTACAATTCACAGGGGATATCCTCGTGAGGGGCTACAGCTGTCCCAGATTTTACTGATGAAAGCTTTGCTTCTTTCTCTTGCCCTAATAAACTATTCATTTGGCAAATTTTATTTTGCTATAATAATAATTCAAATTGAGTTCAGAAATGTAACCATCTTGCTTGTTTGCTTGAGGTTACAGAAATGTAACCTCTGTTGCTGTCTCCAAGTCTCCTAGTAAAAGGCCTTTTTACACTGCCAAAAAGTCTTCGCTTTTCTAAGCTCAGTACTTCCAGAGAAATGTAGAGTTCATGGTATACATTTTTTGAGTGACCCTGTAAGTAGAGTTGTGCTGTGTTAGCCACATCTATGGGGTCTTGGCTATCTGATTATGGGTTTACAAGGTAGAAGGTGCTACTTTGCATCAGTCTCAATTTGTTGCAAGTCCTTGGGGAGACAATGACATGTTATCTGTAATGAACTTAACATTATATAATCTGCAGTACATATGCAAGCCTTAAGTGTGTCATAGTAGGTAGACCGTCTGTTATGATCTAAACAGTTTTGCTCAAAACATATATATCTGGGAACTTATAACAAATTTCACAGTATAGCAAATAGACTTGTGTCTCACAGAGATGCATAATGTACACAGCTAGAAGTACGTGTTTATGCATATCTGGGTCTCAATTTCCCAATGATATGATAGGGATAAATGACATTTGAATTGTAGAGATCACAAACTCTCTTTTTAACTGCAGGCAAAACAGTGAGGCTGGACAGTTAATAGTTTCATGTATTGCAGGCAGAATGTGAAAAAATAATAATAATAATAAATTTTAAAGTGTTGTGAAAGTCTGGGCATACTCTTTTGCAGGCATTCATCACAGCACATTTATAGTTCTCCTTTTCGGATTGAGGAAAAGAGAACGATTCAGACACACATGTAGAACCAAGAATTAAATAAAGTAGGAAATGTTAACAGTAGTGACACCAGGAACCTTGCGGGGACAGACAGGTTCCTTGTCATCTTTTCGATGTTATATGATAAGTCCTAACTTGGTTTTCATGACTTGTCTCCCTGTCCTCATTGTTTCATTACTGGGGATTCTGCTGGCCAGGTTTTATGTCAGAATTTTATATTGGTGGCAGGGTAGGCCATGTATCTGGGGTGTGGAGAATTGCCTTTTCTTTCAATCCCATGATACAATAACATCACAAAACATGGTTCTAGTATCACACTAATAAATATTCATATTGGACTCTTTTTTTCTTGTCTTATGTTCAATTTAGATTTTACTAAACCAAAAGCTGACACCATTCTCTACAATCACAACCTACACCAGACGTTGCATGTTCCTTAAAAGTAAAGACTGATTTATTTTTCTTTTTTATCAATGCCTATGTAATACTTTCCATATACAAGATTCTTTACGTGTGTGTGTGTGTGTGTGTGTGTGTGTGTGTGTGTGTGTGTGATATTGAGATTAAACCCAGAGCTTTCACGTTGAACTATATTTTCACCCCTTTTTGTGTTTTGCTTTGTTTTATTTTGAGACAGGTTCTTGCTAAATTGCTAAATTGCCCTGTCTGGGCTCAAATGTATGTTTCTCCTGCCTCAGCCTCCCAGGGTGATGGGATTACAAGTATGTACCACCAAGCCCGGTTTATGTACACATGATTTTTAAATGACTGATGGAAGTATAAATCATTTCTTTGAAAAATTCTTCCAGATAACTCAGATAATTAAAAGAACATCTTAGTTGATATTATAACTTACTCCCAAATCAATATTTTTATTGTTTTAAAATGTCTGAGACCCCCGGAACAATTGAGCTTGCTACGTTTTCATATGGCTTTGGTGTAGATAACTCCGATAAGTACTAGAAGGAAAGATAAATTTAATCGCTATTTCTTTTTAGGTCACTTTTTCTGGAGGACTCTGCCAGTGGTGAAACACCAAATAAAAGGATACATGGCTCTTCCCAGTTTTTCTCCTGTTGATGTTTATCTATATGTGACAAAAGTTCATTAGGATATTACATTGTAAAGTTCAATTTTCATTTACTGGTGCTACTGCAGTTTGTGTTTGTGTGTGTGTGTGTGTGTGTGTGTGCACACGCGCCAGGGATCTAACTCAGGGCCTTGCATTTCCTAGGCAAGCACTGTAATCACTAAGCTAAATCCCCAGCCCATATTGCAGTGTTTAGGGGACACAATTCATGCTTTCTCTTTCTTAGAGCTCTAAGAAAACTTTGAAGCTATTTGTGATAGTTTTTGAAGTCCACTGAAAAGAAATAGCCAAAGAGGTGAGTTTGAGTAAGAAGAGCTCTCAAGAAAGACCATTGGTACATCCACACTTATAGTTGAGATAGGCTTGTTCTGTTAGAGTTTAGGATGCCTAAGGCTAACTCTCTGGCTTTGTATGCAGTGGGTTGGTTCACTCTGCTTATTCCGGGGATGAGACCTGAAGTGTGAGTCCTGCCACTGATCACCGAAGGACTGAGAGATGACTTAATGCTCGTGAACAGTACTAGCAAAACAATTCAGAACGTGAGCTCCACATTTGGTAGACATGGTCACACCAGTGGTGGCGAGCCTGTGGCACCCTTGCCGCAGCAGGCTGTTTGTATCATTGAAAGCTCTAAAAGGTTCGCCATCACTGGTCTATGTTTTATCACCTATTTCTCAGCACCTACACCTGGTACAGTTCTAGGTATGTAGAATACACCACATTTGCTCAGGTACACAAGTCACACCCTCTCCTTTGCTTCCTACATTCCATTGCTTTTTGATTTTCTTTAACCAGTGCTTATTTTGGTATCATGATGGTCCTTTCATTTATTTCTTTCTTTCAACCCCATTTTGCCCTCTTTAGTCTCTTCATCTGGCTGAGCTGTTCAAGACAAAATTCTGGTGACAGTGTTGAAAGAACTGTTGTGCATCAGGTGACCTGATAATCATTTTAAATGCTCACTTCACTTGCTCTTCAGCACACTTCTAAGAACTGGGCATTGTTTCTATTCTCATTTCAACACACGAGGAAGGTTTAAAGAGGTTGCATAATCAAGATTTAACAGCCAGAGTGTGGTTGTACTTAAATTACGCACTTATCACGTTGTAATTACTCATTTAATTCTCTATCTTTACCACAATTCTCTGTTTCATGACTGCTGGGACAAGATCTCCAAGTACTACATATTTTGGGTACATATTCCAGAGGCTGAACAATAATCGAATCTCAGAACATTTTCTTAAACAAACAAATATGTGAACAAAAAATTGAATGTCCAAGGAAAAACTTATTATAAGAGAAAGGAAGTATTATCCTGAAAATTCACAGAAAACTCTGTTTCATGAAAAGAAAGTTACTCTGTAACAGATCTGTTCCTGTTCTCTTTATAATAGAGGAAGAAGTCTCTATGAAATAGGAATACAAGGTCATCATAAAAATAATAAACAAAACATGAAGGTGAAGATTAAATAAAAAAGAAGGTAATTGGCTTTACGAAAAAACTAAGGAAGTTTAATATAAAATAATATATTTAAAATGTCAATTGGAGCATCTCAAAACTTTAATGGGTGAATTTAGCACACCACTCTCAAGGTTTGTCAACCCAAGTACCTGAAAATTACAGCACTTGAATATATTATATTATTATAAGAACTTCATAAAAGAACATCTATGAGAGCTCTCCCAAAGACTTAATAAACCGATGGGTCATGTTACTATAAGAATGAATATTATAAGGATACCAGTTATTCTGATTCAATTCATGGGTTTAAATGTTGTTCCAAATAAAGTTTAAATATATTTAATTTTAGGGCCTCAGCAAAATGATTTAGAACATTCCTGAAAAATAAAGTTTCAAATAGATTAGAAAAATCAAGAGTAGAAAAGGCAGACAGAAGCAATAATGAAATTAGATATTAGTAAATGTTTCATATATTTTGAAGCTATAACAACTTAATCACTAGAGTGCTCAAACCAATGGATGGAATAGAAAGCAGTATAGGTTGGTACATAAGATCATAGATGTTGGTTTATTGAAAAAGTTCTAGACTTAGTGACTTCCATTTTTAGCTTCTTTATGCAAGCAATTTAAAAGTCAACACTCTTATCTTTATTAAAAACAATCATGGAAAAACTGAAAATCATTGACTTTAGACAATCACAGATTGTTGTGACAGGGTAAACTGGCATTCTGAAATCTACAGGAAAAGGCAAATACAGGGTATCATTATAGAGAGAGAAGCTAACCTTGGGCAAAAGCTGCAGGAGCCACACACTTGCAGGAACCAAGGCAATTCAGTGGAGAAAAATGACTCAAAATGAATTACGCCATACATATAGAATACAAAACGGTGACACTTCTAGAATATAACATAAGATGAAATCCAGATGACTTCAGATTTAGTGATGAGTTCTTAAATACAACAGTAAAAACATGATCCGTGAAAGAAAAACTGATGTTTGATTTTACTAAAATTAAAGATGTTTGCTCTGTGAAAGACAGCATTAAGAGAATGCAGTGGCAAACCACACACTAGGAGAAATTTTTGCAGAATATATATGTGACAAAAGACTTGTATCCAAAATATAGGACAAACTCATAAAAGACAACAGATGCCTCAACAAAGAATATATTCAGATAGAAAATAAGCATAATGAAAGTTATTCGACAGTATCATTAGGGAATTGTACATTAAAACAATGAACTAACACTATACACCTGCCATAATGACTAGATCCAAAACACTAAGAAGTGCAAGTTCTGACAAGGAGGTGGAGTGGCAGGCACTGTCATGCTGGTGGAGATGCAAGATGGTACAGTGACTTTGGAAGACAGTTTCGCAGTCTCTCACAAAGCTCAGCCTTGTCTTACCATATGGTCATTCACTGTGGTGCTTGGTATTTACCCAAATGAGTTAAAAACATGTTCACACAAATATGTGCACACAAGTTTTCATAGCAGCTTTCTCAAAGTATATCACCAAGAAGTAATTCAGTGGGTGAATATATAAACTATGATAAATTCATAAAATAGAAATGTACTCAACAATAAAAATGAACTATCAAACATTAAAAGACATAAAGGGACCTAAATGCACACTGATAAAAACAATCTCCAGCCTACACACTGTCTGATTCTGATTATGTGGCATTCTTGAAGAGGCAACACTGTGGAAACATTAAAAAGATCAATGGTTTTTTTGGGATTGGAGGAGGAGATGGAAAGAGAATACATGGAATACAGAGGACTTTTTTGGGCATCAAATCTATTCTGCTTGACACTATAATGATGGACTCATGGTGTTATAAATATGTCAAAAATCTATAGAACTTTTCAATACAAAGATTGAAATTTAGTGCATAAAAATTTAAAAAGAAATCATTTAGAAGATCATGGCAGATGATGATGACAGATCTAACTGCATGACAAACAACGGAGGAGTCTCATTTCAAGGAGTGGAAGAAAAAGAGCTGACCTAAATAGCTTTGGAAATGAATAGAGTTTGTAAACTTAAGGAAAACAAAACTACACGTAAGTGCTGTACTTGAATTGCTAAGATTATTTTCCACAGGGGCACAGATGAACAATCCCGACACTGCTAGAATTGAGCAATGGCATACAAATAGCTAATGGTGAGGCTCTAGTTTCTCACTGTTGGACTGGGAAGTTACAGATAAGCAAAGACGGGAGGTTAGAATGATCCATGGTGGTAATGGATTAGAGTTCAAGAACTAAGTAAAAAACCCCGTTTAACATAGTTTATATGAATGATTACATCTAGAATATTTTTAGAAATGTATATATACACAGTTAGTACAAACACATATATTTTGCTCTTTCCACTGAAAGGGCTTAAAGAAACAACATCCTAGTAGTAATGAGTACATCTAGTGTCCATGCATTAGTTTATAATACATTTATTCAACAATGGAACCAGACCTCCTTGGAGAAATTACTTAGTGTATGTGTTGGGCAAGAAATATACAAGATAAGGCTGCAGTGCTTTGTAGTATTAACAAGTAAGTAAGTATCAAAAAGGAAAAGAAAGGAAAAGAAAAGTGCTCTTACTCTTGCCCCATGGAGGGGTCATAGTCTAGGAGCACAGCTGGATGAAAGTTATCTATGGCGAAAGCTGAAATTATCTGAGCACAACAATACATAAAGTAGTAATAGAGTATAACCCAACATACAAAACAACCATCCACCAGTCCCTACTAATATGAATAAGTACCTGAATAAATAAATAAGGAAGAAGAGACAAATTTACCATGTAGAAGAATCGTAAACAAATTGTGTAGATAGTCCAGCCGAAGTGAAGGGCAGAAGAACTCCCCAGTTCATAATATGGGACATTAATAGTGACGTCTTTGCAAAGGACACAGTATGGAACGGCGAGGGGATAGTCAGAGAGAGAAACCCGACCAGCTCTGCTTTACTCAGGTGATCAAAGTCAGCATCAACAGCATAAAACATGTTGTTATATACAATTGACATAATAGAAGAGATGACAAAAACTGCATCTGTGATTTTCCTCTTCAGTTCCTCTAACCCACAGCTAAATCCCTGTTGAGATGCCTCCTACAATTCAAGCAACTGGTATTATTCCAAAGTGTCAAGGTTATCAAAAGCAAAGGAAGACTGGGACCGCATCACAGTATAGAGGGGTCCAGAAGACTTGACGATCTATGTAACGTGGTTTTCTAGATGGGATCTTGGAACAGAAAAAGGACCTTGGGTAAAAAATGAAAGAAATGGAAATACGGTATGGGTTTTGGTTAATAATAATGTATCAATATTGGTTCTTCAATTATAACAAATGTGCCATACTAATACTGGGCAATTAATGAGGAAATTGGGTGCAGGATACATGAGAACTCACTGTATTATCTTCCCAGCTTTTTCTAAATATCTAAAATTGTTCCCCCGAAACTCTAATAAGAAAAAAGATTTAAAACTAAGTTTGAATCCTGGTTCCACTACTTACTGTACTATGTATGTATACTGTTTGCAAAAGTTATTCAAAGCTCAGTAAGTCTCAGTTTACCCCTCTTTGAGGTGGGGATAATACACAGTTGGTTGCTTACTTATGATGGTTTATTATAACAACTTTTTGACTTTAAACTAGTACAAATATAGTACACATTGAGGATGATCAGCTGTGCTTTGAACTTGGAATTTTGAGCTCCTCCTGGGCAAGTGATAGGGATTGTGATACTGTTGTTAGGATATTGTTGTTAGATTTATGCAGAGGAGTCGCGGCTCCCATTTTGCCACTGGATAAAGATTACAAGGGTAGAAAAACCACATTTTCTTTAGCCATTAATTGGTTGTTGGGCATTTAGGTTGTTTCTAAGACTTAGCTATTACAAATTGTGTTGCTATAAACATGGTTGTGCATGTATCTCTGTGGTATGATGATTTTAATTCTTCTGGGAAGATCCGCAGTAGGGGAATAGCTGGGTCAAAAGGAACCCCCAGTTGTAGTTTTTTGAGGAATCTCCATATTGATTTCCACAGTGGCCAGACCAGTCTACATTCCCACCAACAGTGGAGGACAGTTCCTTTTTCCCCACAGCCCCGCCAGCATTTGTTATTGGTTGATTTTTCCATATATGTGGTTCTTTCTGGAGTGAGGTAGAATCTTAACACAATGGAGTACTATGCTGCCATAAAAAAGTATAAACTGGAGTCATTCATATGTAAATGGATGTTCCTTGAGAACATACTTTTAAGTGAAATAAATCAGGCACTCGTGAGTACACATCAAATTGTTTCTCTGATATGAGAAACCATAACTGTAAATAAGGACAAAGAGGTGTAGTAAATATTATATAAAAAGAAGATAATATACAAAGGAGAGGAGTACTAGAAAGAAAGAAGGGGGAAAAGCAGAAAGGCAACAAAGGAAAGAAAAGGGAAAGGGAAAATATGGAAAATTATGAATAAACCTGCTGTAAATAGGGAGAGAGGGAACAGAGGAGAGGGGTGGGGAAGAGGGGGGAGAACAAAGATGCATCATGTACAGGTACAAAATAAATGTGATGAATGTGACCATTGTATGTAAAATGTACCAGTACATGTTCTTGGTTTAAAATAAAAATAAAAAAAAATAAAACTTAAAGAGGTTCATAAAACAAACAAACAAACAAAAAAGATTACAAGGGTAAACAATGGATATGCTACAGCATACTATGTTGCTAAGCTATGGTGCTCTGTAAGTTAGATACATTAAATACAACTTTGTTTTGTGATAAGTTTAACTTCCAAAAAGTTTATCAGAATGTAACCCCCATTATAAAACAGGGAGCATTTAGTAAATGTTTTGTAATTAGCATTATTTTAACACATCGAATTAAATAACTCAGGTAAAGTGCCTACCATAGCGCTTTACATATATACAGTCAGACTTCAATGAAACTTCATTATACTTTAGAAGTATGATAAAAAATATAGTAACTTCTTAAAAGTTTTTTGAAACTTACAGTAAAAGACGCATTGCTATTAGTCCTCAAAATACTCCCCCATCACTTCTTGCACAATTGTCCCATTGGTCCTGCCACTTTCTGAAGCAAGTCTGGAAGTCCTCTGTCACGAGTGTCATTAGTCATGATGTCATGGCTGCCTCAATGTCTTGAACTGATTAAAAACTTTTACCTTTCATGGACATTTTGACTTGGAGGAAGAGCTAGAAATCCCACAGTGCCAAATCTTGTGAACAAGGTAGACGAAAGTCCACCATGATGTTTATACCAGCCTGCCTTTCCATTGAATGGCACTTGGCGGCAGCACTCACCATATTTTTATTGCACCTTCTAAAGACAGTGGTAGGCTATTTGGGGTGAAATTTTCTTTTTGGAATTTTATTTCATTTTGCATCAGTTCTAATGATATTTTTGAATGACTGAACATAAAACTATAAAAATGTAAAATATACAGTGCATATCAAATGTGCAATATGTCTTTAAGCTGAAATGCATTGCAAAGAAAAGGTCAGTAGAGTTGATGTCACAGAAATTTACAAATGTATAAAAGAAAACAAATAGACTGAGAGGTAGAGTTCAGTATAAGGAATATATTTGCAAAATATAGTTTTGCCAGGCTAAAATCCATATCGTTGATACTTACAACAAGAGATTTTTGAAAAATTAGAATAATGCAGGAAATATAAGGGTATGAAAATAGAGACTTTCCTAAATATTACTGTTTGGAATAAACAGCAGTAGAATATTTTGCTAAGCATCTTGGAAAGGAAGGAAGGAAGGAAGGAAGAAAGGAATGAGGAGGGAAGGAAAGAAAGAAGAAAGAGGAAAAGAAAAAATAAAATAAAATGAAAGAAAGAACTAAATTACTCATACAGGTGAGATATTATTAAAATAATTTTAAAACAAAAATTTATATACAGAATATTTCTTATTTTAGTTAAAAGCTAAAAACAGTTACATAGTATCTAAAGGAGTGATGGTAAAGTGTTTACTAGTATATCCATAATGTTAGCATGGCTAACATGTTACATGGTTGTTCAAATAGTTTTCAAATTTTGTAAATTCATTTAAAAATGATATGTACTCATTCTGAAGAATTTAAGCAATTCAGGAAAAAAGGACAAAGCCGTAAATTTTCAAGCTTCCCCGAACCATGCCATTAAGCAGAGCAAAACAAAATTTTAGGCATCTTTCTATGTACATAAATATATAGGTAGGCAAGAAACAAACAAAACAAACAAAACAAAACAAAACAAAACAAAACAAAAATAAACAACTAAACACTTACTGGTATGACTTCTAAAGTGATAATGCCAAGTTTTGGGAAGAATGCAGTGCAGATCGAGACAAGATTCTTCTATACATATTTTTATCAGGTTTTTTTTTTTTAAATAATGAAAGGAGATTGTATTTTCTTAAAGATCTTTCTGGCATCTATTGAGATGATCATGTGATTTTTTTCTTCTGTTTATATGATGCATTACATTTATTGATTTGCATATGTTGAACCATCTTTCTATTCCTGAAGCCTACTTGATAATGATGTATGACCTTTTTGATGGTTCATTGCATTCTCTTTGCCAGTAACTTCTTAAGGATTTTTCTATCAACATTCATTAAAGAGATTAGCCTATAGTCCTATTTTTCGGTCGGATCCTTGTCTGGTTTTGAAGCTGGGCATCATTGTACAGTGACACATACATACTGATATTTATAGCAACACAATTCATAATAGCTAAATCTTGAGAGCAAGATTATCTATCTCATATGTCCATCAAAAGAAGAATGGATAAAGAAAATGTATTTACACATAGTGAAGTACTACTCTACCACAAAGAAAGGTGAACTTGAATCATTTGTAGGAAAATGGATGCACTTGACACCTCGATGTTAAATGAAATAAATCAGATACACGAGTTTAAAAATCATATTGTTCCTCTTATATGAAAAACCCAGAATAAAAGAGCAAAAAACAAAAAAAGACAGATAATAAGAAGTGGGGAGATACATCTTCTTCCTCAAAGAGGAAGGGGACCAAGAGATTGAAGGAGTGGGGAGAGAAAGGAGGGGTATGGGTTGAATTAAAGGAGTTGAGATGTACAGTGGTACTTCGGTTCACAAACACTTTTGTTTGCAAATAATCTGGTACACAAACAGAAGCATTCAGTAAAATTTTGTTTTTGTTTGAAAACTCTGCATTAGGTGACAAACACGGCTGCAGCTACCTTCCCTATGCAAGCACAAATGTGGCCATCCTTTCCAAATCATACAACAAATTAAGTTCGTAAACAGAGGCACAACTGTACTATGTAAATGTACCAACTCCAAATAAAAAATGTAAACATTATGTACTACAAACATGAAAAAAAAAGAAAGAAAGGCGATCAAGAGTTAGGTGGAACGCGGAGGTAAGGAAGAGAAAAGAGAAGAAACAAGCAAATTAAGATGTGTTATGAACACATACCAACTTTCCACAAGGAATGTAAATGTTACATATTACACGCATATATTAATAAAATAAAATACGAATTTTAAAATAATTTCAAAAATTTAAAATTATAAAAAAGAATGCAGAGCAACTAGAGTCCTCATGCAAGAGTAATACAAAACTGAACTCTTTGAGAAAGAGTTCAGCAGTTCCTGATTAAGGAATATACATTTACATTATATGCACTTATGTTTAAATACATTGTGCTATATAATGCAGAAAACCCATTTTAAGGTATTTATTCAGAAGAAATAGAAATAAATGTTTACACATAAATCTGTGTGTAAATGTATATAGCAACCTTATCCACAGTCATAAATAACTGGAAATAAGCCAAATGTTCCTAAAATGGTGAATGGATAGATTAAGCAAATTGTAGTATAACCACGCAATGCTATATTATTCAACAATAAAAGGGAACAAACACACAGTAACTTGGGTGAATCTCAAAGGCACTATATGATTTCATTTATATGGCATCTCCTAAAACATCAGGAAAAGAATGTCTTGGTGGTTGGCCAGGGTCATTTCCGGGGGGAGGGGTGTGGGATTGGGAGACAATAGGCAACAAAAAGCCTGAGAAAAAATTTTGGAGTAATGGATATACTTTATATCTTGATTATGGTGATGATTAAAGAGTATGTATTTGTTGAAACCCATAGACTTTCACTTACCTAAAGAGTATTATTTATAGTATCTAAACTATCCCCAAAGAAACACTGTCTTACTGTGCTATTTAAAATGTCATATAGCATTACACTCAATAGTCTTTGACTTTAATTATGAAAGAATGATAAATGAGAGTAAAACTAAAGGAAAGCTTAAATTCTATACACATTCTGTATTATATTGATTTCTTAAAACATCATTTTAAGGTTAAGAAAACAGTATGAAAAGTTGTAAGAGAGTTGATTCAATATTGTTTTTAATCAACCTGTTTTTAATTGACATCATACAGCCTGACTTCCTGCTATAAATGTGACATAAACATTTGCAAAATTCTCTTCACCTTCTTTGCTGATTTTGTTAAACTTTTATGGTGTCCAAGTTTCTTCTGTTTACATGTTATTTCATAAATGCATAATTTTAGTGTTAATTTTACATTGTAGATAATTCCAGGAAGGAAACTCTCAAATTATATCTATATTCTTCTATTTTAAGTAATTTTGTAATGTACATAACATTTGTCATTGTATGGGTTTTTACTTTTCCTTTTTTTCCCTAAGCACACAATGAACACATTGCAAATGTATTGAACCATTGTTATCCATGAGTTTTTTAAAGTTTTAATAGAAATCTTCCTGTTACCTTTCGACTTGAATTACATTACTGTGGAGCTTAATTTTCTTTGTCACAATTTCTTTCATCCAGAACTTTGTTGATAAACTAATGCCCATCATTGAATGTGACTGAGGAAATGTTTACTCTTTTTTTCTTCCTTGAAAGCCATTTAATTTTTTTCGTATCAGGATTCATGGGGTAATATTTATTCTTTGAAGTTCAGTGCACCAAACTGTGTCTGATATATAGAGTGTTCTTTTAATTAACAAGTGCAGTTTTTTTTTCATTTCAAGTGAAATTTCTCTTAACACCTTTGAATGATTTTTTCTTAACTTGCTGAGTTTTATAATTTATGTTCATATATGACATTATTCTTAACTGTCTTCCATTTCTGTTAGCTTTTTTATGCTTTTTTAATCTCTGTATTTTTCAAGAAACTTCACTGTGCTTATCTCAGTCATTTTCTTTTTCTAAGTACAGCTTTTGTTATGTAAGTCATGACTTTTTCTGTTTCCAGTTTGTTTTTTAGTTCTCTCATGATGTTATTTTTGTCCTAAATTTGTTTCCTGAACCCTGTAATCATCCTACCCTTTCATTTGGATTTATTAAGTTTGTGTTCTCAGGAAGCTTTTTCTTATACCAAATGCATATATGGAATTGCAATATATAATTAAGAAAAAAATCTTCTGAGATGACTTGCAGTCTTAGAGTCCTTGGTCATATGTCAGGTCCAGTACCAAAGTGTACTCCATCAAATTGGGAAGCACACCCTTAAAGAGATATCTAGTTGACTCCTCCAGATTGCTATAAGGCCTTGGATCATTGATGGCCTTCTGTTAAGAGTCAATCTTGTGATGTTTTATTCTCTTTTTCTTCCCAGGAGGTTGTCACTACTTCCTGGAAGAGGGAGTAAATCACAGACAAGGGATGTCTTCTGTTATTGCTTGTATCTAGATGTCCTGTCAAGGCCTTATGTGCTCATAGATGAGCCTTTTCAGAGATCACTGGATCTAGGGTGTGTGGTAACTGAGTAAGTCCACTGACTGGTGGACTCAGTTAGCATATTTCTGGGTGTGGATAGTGGGAAGGCCCACCTCAGGTGTGTGTGGCACCATCCAATAGGCTTGTAGCCTGGATGGGATAAAAAGGTAAGGAAGGCTTACTAGTTCCTGCCTCCTACCTGCCCTGCCATGGACTGTTTCTCTTCTGCCACGCTGCTCTGCCTTAGAGCCAGCTGACTATAGACAGAAACCTCTACAAACTGTGAGATAAAATAAAACTTCCCTCTTTTAACTTGTGTGTGTCAGATATTTTCTCCAAGCAATGAGAAAAGTAACTAAGACATCTCCTTTGAATGAATTTCTCTGATTTGGGGATGTTGGTGAAAAAGCCAAGGTCTGGATTCACTCGTCTGTGCAGTCCTTATGCATGAGGGTGATGACTATGGCAGACAAGCCCCTTGGCACTGAGCCTCTCACTTGAGCTTCTGAACTGCATATCTTGGCATTGACTCCTTGACATCATGACATGGACTGGACTCTCCTTTCTTAGTGGGATGCCGTAAGGGAGGTCCATCGATTTATGTAGATCTTTACATTCTACTTGCACCTCCAATGCACCTGATGTTGGTCTCCTGTCTGAGGGTGCCTTCTGTTTAAACAAGACAGCAAAACAGAGAGTGACACATAGTTGCTTCAGGTGTAAATCATGAGTTATAATTATCAAGTATCTTTCTTTAGCAAGTCATTGAACCCTAGAAATTTCCCTAATAAGTCTATTCATTTACTCTGATGCATGCATCTAGGCAGGAGTGTCATTTATAAATGATTTCTAATGAAATTTAAGAAGGAACTCTTAGAAATATTCTTCATTGTGCTGGCAGTTAGAAGCGTTTGAAGATAGACAATGAGTGTACTATGAGTAGTTGCTTCTTTCCTGGAGGTGTCCCTGCCTCATGTCCAGTTCACCACACCGTGAATGCGTTAGCCAGACGCTTTCTCAGAAATCTCCTTTCATTGCTTTGATATGACCGCTGGCAAAGTACTTCTGACTTCTATTGTTGGTCAAGACTGACAAAACCGAACTCTTTCATGAGCTGCATTTTCCCATAATTAGGACGTAAAATACTTGGAGAAGGCCAGAGAGATACAATCTTGTCATACACTAGCGGTCACTGGCTGGTCTTCCTAGATGTCCTGTGGAGATGCCAGACCTCGAAGATTAATCTTGCAGAACATGTGAAAACCCAGAAGATGACATAGTGGTTTGACGCTGCACAGTTTAAGTATTCAGTCTGTACTTGATAATCGATTGATTTTCCTTCTGGAGCATTACAAAGACCACTGACAAAAACAAATAACAGGATCATTTATCTTGGCCTCATACTAGTGTGTTTTCTATTATGTTTAAAAATGAAAACGAACCAACTTATATTTGGAAAGTTCACGTTTTGGTTCTTTTCATGGATGTGATGAAGTCAATTTAAGAGGGTACTTATAATCGGATTTGAAACATGAGATGGATTTATAGGGAAAATTATTTTGTCTACACCATCATCTTTCTCCCCAAAATGTACTGCAAATTATGGGTTGAGGTATTTTCTAGCTTTCAAAGATGTAAGCAGAGTTTATTATTATCATCTCTATTACCTGTAACCATGTCCAACTTCCTCTTAGGTCACAGATGTCCGGAGCTCTAGAAACAACAGCTTTGTGAACAGTAAACAAGAGGCTGCGGAGGGGCTCACGTTAGTGGAGAAGGTTTGTAGCAACATTCTCCTGTCCTTAGTCATGTAGCCCCTTCCCAATCACCTGACATCCTAGTGCTGGGATTACGCAGAGTGATCGCTTTGGTCAGCAAGATAAGGGAAGGCAGTTCTTTTGGATAGCTCCATACTGCTGACCAAGTTGAAGACTGATAGAAGAGCGAGGAGGGGAGATAAGTGTTGCTTCTACAAGGCCATACTGTACTGTACAGGCTGGTATCAAAATTATAGGTCATATCCACCTTCTTTTTGCAAAAATAAAAGCTAATCTCTTTGCATTGTGCTTTGGTCTGCAAACCAAAGAGAATGGAAATACATCTTCTAACCAGAAGAGAACTTAGAATAAGGCTCTTCTGTTCACCAAATAAGTAAGCCCCCGTCTCCAGGCTGTGCTATGTTCACTGAGATTGTGGTCCTTTTGCACCTGAGAAGTTAGTGCCCGGTGGAGGTTGTACAGAAGTGAAGCCCTGAGCTGGGCCTACACAGGAACCTTACTGAGGAATAATAGGGGAAGCTGTTACTGCTGTAAAAAAAAAAAAAATGCTTTTTCATTCATCACAGAGCTGTGTGGAAGGGGGAAAAACCCTTCATAAAGACAACAGTCTGAATACAAAAAAAGCAATTATCTTTATTCATTCATATTCCACTTGGTAAGAGAAAAATTATATGCTGTTGGGCTCGGTACCCTTTAAAACACTGAAGAATCAATCAATCAAATAAATTGGGTACTTTTGAATTTTACAGTCTTTGCCAAAGACATGCCCTGGGGATTGCTTATGAATTCAGAACTATTTTTCTGAACTATGTTGCATTAAAAACATTTTGAAATGATTTGAAACAATACAGTGTAATAAAAAATAAATGGAAAAGAAGTAATAGCAACTGAGAAGTATCTTCCTTTAGAGGGGGGAGCACTTCATGTAAAGATTGGTCCTGTGAAGCTTTAAATGTAGTGTCAGTCTTTAGTTTTCAGAAGAAACTTCAAATACGGTAGACTGCTAGAGCCCCTGGGCGGCCTCGATGCACAATGTAGGGACCTGGCTTTGCCACTTATTTCTTAACCTGACAGTTCATGGTGTAGAATCATTCTCTCCTCTGCAGGCAGGTCTAAGGTCAGCCCTGTTTCCTCAGCTTTCTTGAGATGTGTGTTGTGTTTACTGATTGTCGTCGGTAGACATCATTTTCATGCCTTTTTTAACCTGCACATTTACTACTTTGTGTGTGTGTGTGTGTGTGTGTGTATATATATAAACATATATATATAATTTTTTTTTTTTGGAGACAAGGTCTTTCTAAATTTCCTAGGTCGGGCTTGAAATTGTCATCCTCCTGCCTCAGCTGCCCAGAGTGCTTGGATTACAGGGATGCGCCACCTTGCCTGGCCTTTCCATACTTTCTCTTACAAGAACTTTTTAGCATCTGAAGATACTTATTAGTTAACGCTTTTTTGTGCTCTTCTAATATAAAGCCCAACATATGTATACAAGTACTCATGCTGCTGAAATGCCCTCCAGCTTTTCAAGCATAAACAGTACAATTATTACAAAAGTTTAGCCATACTCTAACATTTCAAAAAGATATTAAGTCGCTCAGCCTCATTTTCCTCCTATGAAGAAAACTAGCTTAGCATCCATTGTCTAAGTGGGAAATGGCTGATTGTGCAACCTCTTATGCTACCCATCACCAGAGATAGGAATGGGATATAAAGGCAGGAGAGACAGAGGAGCTAGGGAAACAGTCATGGGAAGTTGTCAGCATATGAAGAACTGTTCAAGGGACATTCAGGCTACATAAAGGACATAAAGTCTGTGGCCTGAATAACCAGAAATCCCAGCAAAGTGGGCTCTGTGAAAAGCACTGTTAACTAACAGTGCAGGGTGTATTCTTAGGATACTGAGACAGAATGCTTAGTAAAGAAAAAAATTAAAAATATTTTCTGCTATGGTCAGTCTATCAGGAAGTTCTGGTGCACACAAACACATATCACAAGGACTTTTTTTTTTTTTCCTGGTAAAAGCAGATCCCAATGTGTTAATCAATGGAGGAAATGCCCCATCAATCTCCTGGGCAGCTCCCAAGCCATCAAGTTGATACAATCAAGTGAAACCATCATGGTAATACTTAGGAACTTTGAAAATCCTCATGTGCTTTTATGGTTAGCTATATAACTTATTTAATAATTAGAAACATCACTGCTCCTAGAGTCAGAGAAAAGGCCACAACTTAAAATCTGACCTGTCACTAACAAACGAAGAAACTTCAATTTCTTTTTCCCTAAATCAAAAGGCTTGATTTTAACATTGCATTTGTAATAGATCATATAATCTTATGTAAGTGCATACAAAGCGATTCTGGCTGGTGGTCATAGGAGAATCTTAGAGTCTCCTAATGATACAGCCCAGAAACAAGTGGCACATTTATAGGTGTGTCTCAAGTTTATGGCCCTGTAGAAGAATCGGGAAGCAACTTACATAAGCTGGTATCAGACTCTCTTGGTTCAATCCCGATAGTGATATTTTATTCTACCATCTTTCTCTATTCTGTTATTGGACCTTCAAGGCAAAGCTTATACCTCCTGGTGCTCCTGGATTTCCCAGTGACAGAGCTGTGGGCTGTGGCTTTGTGGAGATAAGGAACTAAAGAGGAGTTGAAGCTCCCCGGGGAGGGGGGTAAAGCACTGAGCTGTGGGGTTTTTGCTGTGAAGACGACCCAAGCAAGGAAGAAGAATCAGAGAAGTTGCCACAGCTGAAGGCCTATTTATAGGATCAAAGAGCATCTGCATCTACGGTTCCAACCCTGAGAAATCCTGTAGTTCTTCTTCATTTCCTCTTCTTTCTTTCTAACTCAATCCCACTCCAAAACACTTGGGAAGGACTCATTTGGCGAACGGGCACAGGATCTTCCAGATGCTGTGGCCCAACTGCAAATGAAATAGGGTGGTGCTGGTAGTGGAGGTGTGGGATAGGGAGGAATAGGACACCACAGAAATGTGCTAAATTCTTATGTGCCGACCCTGTTTTAGAAATTCTCCCATATAGTGTATTTATTTAAAATTGCTGCTTTTCTAAATATCAAAATTTATAACACAGAGAATAGTAGGACATCCCTCTACTTGCCATCCAAATTCACTCATGTTAATGTCAATGCTGATATTTGGTGACGTTGATAAAGATCTTTCTTAAAATGTAGAAAAATATCTTACAGACTCCATTGAAATGCCCTTCTTCCTCCATCCACCTATATTTTCTTCTGTCTCTTCTCACAGTTTACCTGAAGAACAGAAGAGGTACCCATCTGTCAGAAGACAGGACAAGATCTGACTGGGGAGGTGGTCAAAGGTGGTCAATTGGTAGTCTGTGGGAGAGATAGATGACCACACCAAGGCTGTGGTGGGTAATACTCGGGGATGTGGAATCCCTAAAGAACCCATAAATATGACCTGGAAAAATACAGGGCAGCGATTATATATCTGCGTCATCCAATCTGCACCAACGTTCAGACAGTAGTTATACCAGAAGAGCAACTTCTTTTTTGCCCCCATTTTCTTCAAGCAAGCACAGCTTTTTAAAATTAAATCTATATCACTGATTCAGTCATAGTCCTAACAAGAAACAGATGGTGCTTTAAAACCAGCATCCTTTGAAGAGGGTTTATTTACAACAGGGTTGTTTACAAAGATGTGGGTACAGAAGAACCACAAGAAATAGCAAAGCAACTCAGAACTAGTAGCGACTGGATAGTTAACCTCCAGGTCCAAAGAGAAGAGAGGGGGGTGAAGTTACTGAACTCCAAATGAGAGAGTTATGCAGAGTAAACTGCTATGGGGCATCACCAGCCAGAGGCAACTCCTAGGCTGGATGTCAGAAGAGCAAACCCCCACATCACTTTCCTAACTTCACCTAATCCCCTCCTGTGGTTTCATCATAAAGCCAGAGGGCACCGGGACTCAGTTACAGAAATCTCTACAGGTCGACCATACATACAGGCAACAGTCGTGTTTCAGTTGCATTACAAAACTTTATTGTGTGGTATTCAACTTTCTATTATTGACACCTTGCAGATTCTATTACAACTTTTTTGAATCCAAGATTATTTCAAAGAAAATCTCTAAATTTTCAAATATGTAATTTTAAAAATTGTTTTATTAGTACATGTTTGCAATGCATAATGATTACATTCATTGTGAGGAATTGAAACATGTGCATAACATATCTTAATTCTTTTTTCACCTTCTTCTTTCCTTTCCCCCTTCTTCCATCTCTTACTTCCCATCACTTTTGCAAACCTTGTTTCCTATTATCTTTTATTTTGCTTTTTATGTATATTTTGTGTTTCTCATGTAAGAGAAATCGTGTGATATTTAAGCTAGTGTGTGTGATTTTTAGGTAAATACCAATTTTCTGGTGTTGTCAGAAAAGACGGTCTCCATCACATAACTTTTTGTTATTTGTTTAGTCATTTGTGATTTAGCACAAATGGGCAATTCAAAATGTTGACTGAGTAAGATCTGTAACTGTTGATTATAAAGTTCAATATTTGTTTGTCAGATTTAGCTTATTAATTTTGCTGTTCAAATCTTGTGTATTTTGACATTTTTCTTTCTTAAAAAAATGTAAAATTTTATTTGCTTGCTCTCTGTGAGTTCATGTCAACATTTGTCACTGCATTTTTTAGTTTCTCTTTGCAATTCTGTCAGTCTTTGATTTATATAATTAAAATTTGGTTGCTACAACCCCAAACAAATTAATATTGTTACATAAATCTGCAACTATCATAATGTAATGATTTCATTTTGTTTAATAAGTCTTTCCTAGAATCCTATTTCTTCTTCTATTAACATGATTAAATAAGCTTTATTTTTGATATCTTCTCAGATATACAGAGTCTGCCAAAAAATGTACACACATTTCAAGGTTCATCAAACTGATGTCTGGAAGCTGATGGCCACCACTTTGGATATCTCTTGCAATTGTAGAGTCCAAAGGTAACTTGCATTAATCTCACAATATCCTAATTAATTTGCTATTAAAATATTTATACGTTTTTCTTGTCCTAATTATACACTTTTTGTCAGACTCTGTATTTTTCAACTCTAACTTTTAAACCTTTTGTGTACTTAGGTCTTAGAGATTTTACAAGCAGCATATAGCTAGATTTTATTTTATATTTTGGTCACTGACAAAAGTCACTGTCAGTTTAAATATACTGATTTTTATCAGTGGTACTAACATACTTGGAATTTTCTTTTTCCTGTAACTATAATTTTTTTTGCTTTATTCTTCTTTTCTGCCTTTTATTGAATTGACTGTACCTTTTCCCTATATTCCTCCTCTTAAAGTACTTATTTTATGATCACTTTTACATATTCTATTATCACAAGTTCTACTTCTCCCACTTGTTTCTGCTGACACTCACAATGGACCATTTCCCTAAGTGATTTTTGTTTTTTAATTAGATCTCATCTTTCGTGGCACTTGTTTATCTGTGGGAATCGAATTCACTCTTGGTTGTATCCTTATAGAAAAGTTCTGTTTTCTTCTTTCATAGTATCTAGGATATGCTCAGTTTAATAAATTTGTATTCATTATTTTAGTGATTCTTGAATTGTGTTTGTTGTAGAAATCCAGGTCCAATTTTTCTCCTAACGTTTCAGGTCGCATTTTTTCTAGTTTGGATTTCATAGGGGAAGCAGCTGGTCTGGGAACACTTCTCTACACGGAAATCCCGAATATTACTCTTGAACTTGCCTGAGACCAAGATCGTATCTCCTTGTCTAACATAGACATTATAACTAATACCTTGCTATTTGATGAACATTCTCATCTAATGCTCTTTGAATATCTTTAGCATTAGCCAAGCTTCCAACTCTGTTTTTTACTTCCTTTTTTTTTTAACATGAATGTTTTCCTTTTATTTGGAACATTTTAAACACTAAAAGCACCTTGCGTTATATCACACTTGTGTTTCTTTGAGCTGGAAGAAGACCTGTGCACATTCCAGCTCAAGCTTCCACATACTTGCTCTTAATATATTTGACAACTTTGAGAGGAAAGAATATTTTTAATATTCATTATAAAACTTCATGAGTCTTCAACAGGCAATGTTGTAATTTCTAGGAATACTAAGAGAAATTAGACGTAGTCCACGATCTCAGAGACATGCAATAATCGTGTTAGCTACTGTGATATGACTGACCTCAAAATGCACGTGTTGAAATGTGGGAGGTGATTAGGGCAAATGGGAGGTGCCCTTGTGAATGGGGTTAGTGGTCTCCAAAGAGAGATCCAGAGGCCCACCTTGTCCCTTGCCCATTTGAGGACCCGGAAAACACTGACATTGAGCAAGAAAGAGGGCCCTCACCAGATATCTACTATGCTGGCATCTTAGTCTTGGACTTCTCAGTTTCCAGAACCCCAAGAAATAGAGTTTGGTTGGTCATCAGCCACCTAATTTATGGCATATTGTTATAGCACCCTGAGTAGATTAAGACAGCATTAATGAGTAAGAATTTCTGAAATAGAGATATAAATAAAATGATAACAGAGCATAGAACTCTGCAGATTTTTTTAGAGGGAAAAAATGAATTTCAGAGTATGGCTAATGATTTTCTTGATTTCAAACAGATATTGAAAGTAGAATCAGGATACATGTTCCAGTATCTAACACAAAAATCTCGCTTTTTAAAAATGTATAAATGATAACAGCAGCATCTTCAATGTGAATAGTGAGAGAGTAGTCTTAGACAGGATGCTGGTCACCTGTCAGGTTTTGATGAATGCAAACTTGCTGGTTACATATTTTTCCCATAATCTTGCATATCTTACCCCACCTGAATTTGAGAAAAAAGATGTCACTCTAATCCTGAACTTTCTCTTCCTGCTTATCTAGAATTTATGGCAGAAATGTCAAAGATTAAATGAAGGCGGATTAGAAACCAGAAGTTGGGGTTCTGAAAAGTTTGAGGCTCTAGAATGCATCAGAAAAGAAGGCCTATCAAGATGAGAATTTAATTCTAGAGCTTGATGAAGTTCTATAGTTGGTGGGAGGAAAGGAGGTCCTATCTGTGACAGGTTAGTTTTGCAAAACAAGAATTTGATGTTGAAAACATCTAGGGAGGAACACCATGCGTCTTTCTAGTCTCTCTTATTGATGAGCAGAGAGATATCTTACACAGCACACCTTAATTCCCTGCCCACCTGGCAGCCTTTGAAGTTTTCAATAAATTTTATGTTACATAAAGTTGACATTTTTCCCTCTTTAAATGCCAATTTTCTCTCTCTCTCTCTCTGTGTGTGTGTGTGTGTGTGTGTGTGTGTGTGAGAGAGAGAGAGAGAGAGAGAGAGAGAGAGAGAGAGAGAGAGAGAGAGAGAGAACTGGTACCTGGAACAAGCTTTGAAAGAAAGGTATTAATTGTTTCATCTGATATTAATTTGAAATGAAATACAGAAAGGAAGGGGGAGGTGGATTTGATACAATGATGATGTTTTGTTGTTCATTTGATTCACTGGGTAGTATTCACTTCAGCAGACGTGTCTAATGGCTCCTATTAACCCACTCACCTCATCTTTTCAGAAAACAAAAGCATGTGTAAAAATAGATCTGCCTCGGGCACTTGTGACTTGCTGTGCAGTCTGACCAGCTTGGCCGATAATCACCTTCATTTGATTGTCAGGTTTCAAACACTTGCCCGATGATGCTAAGTTTCCTAAGGTCCTGAAGGTACTCCAGATGTTATTTTTGTACACAAGTCCTACCAGCTAATAGTTTGCTTACTTCTTGATAGCTATAGGTGACAGAAGTCAAGATCCAAGCAAAGGAGTTTTTCAGAAAGATGGAGTGCAATACTAAAAGGAGAAATGGAATACATTATTTTTGTAGCTTTTACGATGTATATGTGTTGAGTTGACATCTTCAAACCAGATCTCTCTCCTATATTCCATGTATCTATACACATAAATTTTAGACAATTTATTGGACACCCCATCTGCTGTTTGCACATTACCTCCAAATTAATGTTTGAAATTGATTTATTATCTTTCTATGGCTCCTCTTCCCAATGTCCCTTTCTTTTCAAATTCCTTACAAAACCAAATGGCAGTATCATTTAACCAATCACCAAAACTTCACACTTGGGGTCACATCTTGACCCCTGCGCTATTCTTTCTAAACCTACCACAGTACTATAGTCTGTTATCATTTTTGCCATCTCATTTAATGTAACAACAACTCTCTGTGGAAATTATTCTTCTTTTATTTTACAGCTAACTGGGGTTCAGAGAGGTTAAGTTACATGCTCATGGTCACACCAGACTTAAGTGGCAGGATCATAGGGCATGACTTTCAGTTTTCTAAACACACTACTGTGCTTACCTTGAACTTTTCTTTTTCAACTTGTTGTCTTTCTCACCTTTCTGGCAGAACTCAGCTTAACATGAACTTGCCCTATGACCTTTCAGTTTCTAAGCCCAGTCTGGGCGCTTTCCACCTCCCAGAAGCCCTGTATCTCCTTCTCTACTAGTGTCTTCATCACACTGCACTGCGTTATAGCTTTGTTTGCACACCTGTATCCACCATTACCAGCCTTATGAGAACAAAGGTTGAGCTTCTCTCTTTGCCATCAAGTCCTTAGTCCATAGCAGGTAGCAGATGTGAAGCATTGATTTAATGAATAGATGAATAAACAGGAGAATAAGAAAAACAACTCCATGGAAATGTGAATAATACAGCTGTTTTGTGAAACAGTTACATATAATACCATTTGATCCAGCAATTTTACTTCTGGATATACATATAAAGATATTGAAATCACTATGCCATAGGGATATCTGCATTCTCCTCTTCATAGCATCAAAATTTATAGTAGCTAAGATATGTTAGCAACTTAGTGGCCATCATCAGCAGTAATAAAGGGGAAAATCTTGTTGCTACTGACAACATGGATAACTCCAGGGAACGTTATGCCAAATGAAATAAGCCATCTACAGAAAGACAAATATAATCTCACTTATATATGTTATCTAAAAATGTTGAAGTTGTAAAGTAGAGATTAGAAAAGTGGTTATCAGAAACTGAGGAAGGGGAGTGGATAGGGGAGTAGAAAATGTCGATCAAAGGATATAAAGTTTCCATCTGACCAGACGAATAAGCTTGATTGATCTTTTACACAGAATGGTGACTATAGTAAATAACACTACATTTCATATTTCAAAATTGGTAATAGAGTGGATTTTACATATTTTCAACACAAAATTGGAAGTATGTGAAATAATTGCCTTGTTGACTAATCATATTATTCCACTATGAACCTTCGCATTATTCCCCATAAGTACATACAATCATAATTTGTCGATTAGCAATAAAATTTAAAAATAAAAATGAGAGTTCAATCCCCAGCACCATCCCCCCCAAAAATAAGCATAAGTTATGAAAAAAAGAGAGTAAGGACATCGTTTTCCAAAAAGAAAGAGACCCAAATTCTATTGGCTTTTAAACTTTTGCTTAGTCTTGGCCCTTTATAGTTTTCTTTTTCTGGAATCTTCTTGATCCTTGGAGCTAGTCCTTCTTAGTTTCAACTCAGTGCCAGGTCCTAACGATTTGCTGCTCACTTACTGAGAGCAAATCCAAGTATTTACCATATTTATTTAACAAAACACAATGTTTTGCTTTTTTATGTTCTGTCACGTAAGCTTGGAAGAGATGAGACTCTCTGGTTTTTTGTTTTTCCTTTTCTGGTGGTGCCATCTCAGAGGATTATGGAGTGCTAAGGTTCAAATGGAACTTGGAGACAATTTGATTAAATCCAGCAGAGGAAAGAGTCCTGGAAAGACAGGGCGGTTTACCCAATGTCCTGCTGCTCCCAAGCCGTAGTGGGTTTATTTATTCTGTATCTGTCTCTCGCTTTGTCTTTTGGGGCTCAGGCTGATCTCCATTTGGGAAGGTGGCCGTGCACCTGATAATCTGTTCTCTGAGAACCTGCTCTGGACACTCAAGAGGGTTTCGGATCTGTGCCTCACTTCCTGAGGGTCAGCTAAAAGGCTGACGTCAGGATTAGGAGACTGTCCTCTTCCCTTTATGTGGTGTTGTAACTCAGAGCAGCCAGCAGTGACTGGTCACTGACAAGGCGTATACTGAAGAGAACAATCGCCAGTTCTGTCCCCCATCCAGGGTTCTGTAGCTCAGCCATGACATCTGGGGAAAGTGTTTGCAGAGTCCAGATCTGAACTCAGTGAGGCCACGTACTCACATCTGGAGTCTAGACTGAGCGGCTCTCTTAGTTGGGCCCGCAGCCTCTTCTCCTCTTGCCACTTTTTCACTTTGCCAACTCTTTTTGTTTTGTTGTTTTGCTTGTTTTTTTCAATTTGCCTCTGTCTTCTGACTTTTTAATTTTGCTAATTTTTTTCTCTTTTTTGTCAAATCACTTCTGGCTTCAGTTTTTCCAGATACTCCTGACAATGTCTTATAAAAAAGGTTTTCTAAACAAGGAGGAGCTTGTCCTAGCAAGGTGGACGATGTCCTAGGAAGACTGTGGTAAAAGATCTTTTATTAGCAAGGTGCATGACCTTAAAAACTCTATTACCAGGACTTATTTTTTTCTTTATCTTTACCATGAGAAAGAACACATTTACAGTATTACATATTTTTTGGTTTGGTTTTTGCAATAGAATCTTTTCTTCAAATAAAATCTTTCATAATATAGAAAAAAATGTTGAAGAAGTTCTTTTCTCATTTACTTGGGTTGGTGGGATATTACTTTTCCACATTCGGACATTCCTGATGGGTGCCAGAAGCAGCAGAACCCTGGAGTACACAGGCAGGAAAGCCCTGGCCTCCAAGATCTTTGGAATCTCTTCTGTTTGTTAGATGTGGTAAAAATGTTAATGATAATCACTATTCTCTCTGCACTGTTAACATTTCTCTGCCGCTCGCTGCAAGATATTGAAATATAAGTAGTTCCAGTCAATGTGGGCAGAAATTACTTGTCATTTCTGAGATGAGACAATGAAAATTTGTGTATGATTTTTGACGATTTCCTCTCTTGGTGCAGTGATAAAAGACAGGGTACAGCTACGAGATGAGAAATGCTTTCAGCCTGGGTCTTTGAATGACTATGTGTGGCAGAGAATTTGGTGGTACCACAATGGATAGAAAATATGATTGAAAAATAACCCTTCGTTATTTTAACCTATTGGGATTTGGGGGTTAATGGGTTTGTGGAAATAAAACTAGCTTGTATCAGGTGAAGAGAAAAAAATTAAGAGAATAAGATCGAGCTGTCTTTCAATGCTAGGTCTTATTCAACCATTTGAGCATTGTAGAACCTGGATATAACCGTGAGTTAGTTAAACCATCAGACACTTGCCAACAAACACAAGGTAAGGCCACAGAAGGGAGTGGATAACACGAAATGGGGACAAAGGAGAAAAGAATTTTAAGAAGTGTGTAGCCTCAGGATGAGCTTCTCTTTCTCCTCATTGTTAGTAATGAATGTCTTGCTTCTAAATGTGTGCTTTTAAGCCTTCCTTTTGCTGGACTTCTCAGAAGTGTTATCATTATGTATTTCTTTTTTTCTGGTCATACTATATGAATGAAAAGTAATAATACATAATACTATAATTTTAAAGAACTTTAAAAGGATTTTACGAGATATTATAATATACCATATTATAATATTTTCAAATATGGGATATCTTTAGTGTACATATATAGCTATAGATATGTTTAGTGTTTGAAGAGGTAATCAGGAGAAATAGTACAAAATGTTGTCACTGGTTAACTGTAGAATAAAGAGGAATTTTTATTTTATTATTTGTACTCTTAACTCTTCTCCAAATTGTCCACAAATAGGCATTATTTACTTTTATAACCATAAACCCGTATATTCTAATTTTTATATTATAGGATGAAGCCTGGGCCTTTGGTTCTTGTTCTTTTTTATCTTTCTAAAATATTTCTTTCTTTTTTTTTAACTATTTGGTGAACGTTATTGGAAATTTTTCTTTTGATTTCTAATAATGAAGCTAAATGTTTATTTTGTGATAGAATTATCATATGTCTTCTTTTATATCTGGTGCTCCATTGTTTCTTAAAGCACTAATAGGCAATGAAGTACAGCATCTTTTTCATTTCATGTCACTACTTTCAAAAGACCTGGGCCCTGTATCCTTCTAAAGAGCACACAGAGCCGGGCAACTGATCAACCTTACTTTTTACATTAATAAAGATGTGAATGAAAAACCATCCTCCTGAATTCTGCTATTATGAACTTCCTGGATTTGCAGTAAGTAAGTACATAAATTGCAAAGCAGTAGCACTATCACAATGAGAACCCATTTCTCTCTCTCCACAGATTTTGAAATGTGATTAAACATGATATTATCAATGAAGGTGACATCCACATGTCACCTGGTCTGCAGAAAAGGACTTTTCTAAAAAGGAGTGAAAATATGATTATGGAAAATTTAGAAAGTTTATAAATATTCCTATGTCTACAAATCTGAGGGTACACAACATCTTCACATGTGGTCCATGTTAAATATGATTTTGCTGTGCATAGAGGAAATGATTTATATTTTAATTTCAAATATCTTGATTTCAGAGAACAGCATCTGAGAACTAAAAGCTTATCTTGTCTATCCACTGCATTCAATATTAAGAAAGAAAGTGAGTGGATTCCTTCTTTATTCTTTCCTACCCCCTCCCAATGTAGCCCTGTGTCTGGAGCAAGCAGAGTTTTACCTGAGCTTCTTTATCTCTTTGTTGATTCTGTCATGTTCTCTAGCACACACTCGGTCACTCTCCTCTCCTATTTTGGAACAAGCAGTCCTGGAATTTGTTAAAAATTTCATCCTGTGCCTTTGAGATTAATTCTCTCTGTTTAGTGAACACGGATGGAAACGATTAACCTTTCACTTGGTATTAATAGAAAAAAGTAGAATTTCGGTAGCACTAACCTATTTTATAGGCTATTACTTCTATTGTCCCCAACCCACCTCTCCCCACATGTGACCATCTGGTTCGCTGAATGCAGCTGTTCATTTGTGTCATTTGCATGACTACGGGTCCAAAGAGCACAATAAGAGGCAAAGGAAACCGCGCACGTGCTGCGAGAAGAGAGCTGAGTTATGCACCCCAGGAGTTCTCATTTTGGCTAATTTCACAAAGTGCATAGTCTATCACTGCTGGGCAATGTGATTATTAAATTGATGTTCTGCCCCCAGAAAAGGAGTGTGGGGGCAGCAATTGGTGTTTGGGAGAAAAAATTTGTTTATGTTATTATATGTTCAAATGTCATATAAGATTTAATAAGCAGGAACACAATATCCCCTTCCTTCCCTGCACACCTACCCTGATCATGGGGAATGAAAACTATGCAATATGGTGCCTGACATTGAGTATCAGACCTATAATCCTGCCTTTTCTGGACCCTACACTCTGTGATCCCATACCTAAGGAAGAAAGAGTCTGCGAATCCAACCCAGAAATCTTTGTTTTAACAAACCCTGCAGAAGATTCTGATGCACTCTTGAGTTTGAGACTCATTGTCATCATCCTTGAGCTATTCATTCCTGGTGATGCTTCCTACATCTTAAGGGCAACTGTATTTGTTTTTGTTTTATCCTACAATTTATTCTGCTTTCCCAGATATCTAACAGCTCCTCTTGTACAATTGGAATTATCCACAATAAAGTTTTTTTCTGTCTTGAATATCACTTCTCCTTTTCATTTGTTTGTGGTTTTGTGTGTGTGTGTGTGTGTGTGTGTGTGTGTGTGGTGCTGGGAACAGAAGATAGGGCATTGCAAAAACCAGGCAATTGCTCTGCCACTGAGCTACACTTCTAGCCTCCATCTCTTTAAATTAAAACATTCCTTTCATCATGGCTTCTTACTTCTTCCCCAAAGACAACTTCTGCCACTTGGACGCAGCCCCCTTGTTCCACCCTGTTCATTCACACTTCATATCTCACAAGATTCTCTTCATAATGTAGTTCTCACTCTGGTGAGGCTTATTTTCTTAGTTTCTATACTATGTCTTCTATATATTTTTCTTTCATGCCTTTGCTTACCTTCTTCTTCTGGATTTAAGTCATTTCTCTTTAACTCACCTTCTGTTTTTAAATCCTAATTGCCTTCCAGTGCTACCCTCACCCAGAAAGAGTTTTCCAGCACCTCCGCATGGCATGACCTCCCATTATCACTCACTCCCCTCCACTGACTACTCACACAATACCTGTATTATTATACACACATTGTCCTCCAAATTTTGATTTCTATACTTCTGTATTTTTTCACCCAATAGCTCACATGGAACAGACTTAAATGTTCAAAAACTCTATTATCCTTGTGGTAATAATTCTAAAGTTTTGCAAAATAGATAGACGGCTTATCTTCACCATTGCTATTATTCAGGTGATTGACACGTTATTATTTATTTCTTGGCCATGATTCACTGTCCTAAATGGGAATTTCTATAGTGTTTTTGGAGGAAGGCAGGCTTCCGATTAGAACACATTCGTTTACAGAGGCAGGTGAGAGATGATGACCAGTGGCAAATGAGCACCTCTGAGGATGGATTTTTTGGACCAGGACAAAAAATAGACATTGGATATCAGGGTGTGTCAGAAAAATTGTAAAAATTTAGAACCACAAACCTATTCACATTTTCTGTTAGTAATATAAAAGATCAAAGAAATATCATTTATTGTTCTTTGCTTACATTTACTACTGCAGAGGAACAGTATCATAAGAAAATTATGTCGAATATTTAAATCACATGGTGAAAAAAATCTGTAAGTTCTAGATAATGTACCAACTTCCTATGTGATGGTCAAGTCACTTTGCACTATGATTTTCAAAGAATTTATCTATCAAACCAAGATCATAATGTTTTTCTCTCGGGATTGTTGCAAAAATTCAATGAGATGATGGCTATTCTTGGATCAGAGATTGTAAAATTTAGCTCTGGGGCTAGTTTGAAGGTGTGAAGTGTGACACTTATCAAACCAGAACATAGGAAAGCCTTATTCTGTATCTACATCCTTCGCCTATGGATGGAGCTTCAGATCTCCAGAAAAAGTGAAGAACATTAAATGTTTGGTACTCGTTTCTGTGGATACAGAAGTGCCAAAATCTATTTACTTTTAGAAGATATCCTTTCACAGTATCTTCATATTCTTGAGTTCCTGCTGTGTGCCAGGTAACATGTTGGGTGCATTCATACATGTTTTCTATTTCATTCCGCTCATATTGCCATGATGTAAATAGCCCAAAGAGGAAGGAAATAAAGAAGATAAGCGTATTTCTGAATGGCCAGAGAATTTCTTTCACATCAAAGATGATGTTCTTTTTCCTCTACTAAGGAGATGCCGTTTGAAGTTGGCATGACCTAGTAGAAGGAGCCATTCACAGAAGGTAAATTTAAACGAATTGTACAGAAAATTTTATCCAGCAGGAACTACATCCTTTAGAGCCCTCAGATCCCTATTTTATTTGGGATAATCTATGCAAAGACATAAGGGTTAAGCATATTGAAGAGTGGAAATTAATTGCAAAATATAACACATCCATGCCCTAGAGATAGTTTCACAAAGCTTTCCAGTAACAAAAAGTCCACTCCCTTCTGATTTAGTTTTAAGAACCACTGACACAGATTTATTTGTCTCACAGAGTCCTGGGTCTGTTGCTCTTCTACTGCTCCACTGGGTGTGTAGTGGCCCGGGGACAGCAGAAGACATCAGTGGTGCTTGGTCAATTATCAGGGAAGCACAGGATAACTTTTGGTTCAGAGGTATTTGAAGTATACGACCTGAACTCTGTATCAGTTCTGTTTACTAATAAAGGTAAATACTTTCTAATCTAACTTTGAAATCAGTAACTTACACAGTAAAAGCAAATTTTCAGTGATGTCTCCAAGGAGCACCATGTGGTCTAGCACAGATTGTGACCCATCCTGGCAGATGACACATTTCACAGAGGATGAACTAAGAGCTAAGAGGCTGTGATCATAGCCCCAAAGGCATGCCTGAGGAGACTTGACTGACCTTGACATATTGGGAGATAAATCATTATGATTGACAAAGGTCTCCACTTAACTTGGTCTTGAACATCCAACAAGAGGACATAGAGATATGAATAATAATAATTTAAGACAGACATACAGGGAAAACCTCCAATCACTGACCCTTGCTAAAAATCCTAAGGGCCAGCTAGTTACAACTGTTATTAGAACAT
>PVJO010019913.1:0-33047 GCA_004026905.1 Hystrix cristata
GCGATGGCCAGGAGAACAGGCAAACTCTGAAAATCACGAGTACTCGCTGCAAATACATCAACTCAGAATACAACTTGAAGGTCCAGGGGATATTATTCAGTGGTCGAGTGTTTGCTTAGCATGTTTCAGGCCCCAGGTCCAATTTCCAGTAGGAAAACAAAAAATAAGAAAGAACAGTAGAGTCTTTACAGTAGTATAGACAGCTGAGTTAGATAGAAATTAACAGGCAGTCAGAGAGGGATCTGGCCCTCAAGGAAGTCAGCGCAAAAGATGAGACACACCAAGATCGTAGCTGGAGGTGAATCTGAGGAGACCCAGGCCTCGAGGTCGAAACACAATAGCTGGGCCTGCAGGCCACTCTGGAGATAAACAGAAGCTTGAGATTACACTGTAATTAGTACCACCTGGTCCAGTGAGCTCAGAGAGACATCAGACACACAGGCAAGTGACCAGAACATCTGGACCCACACTCCCATCCCTTCCCAGGAATACCTTTGTTCTTTCTAGGATCAAAAGTTACAGCTAAGCTAAAAGTAACGAACAACAGTGCTTGCCATATACCTTTGCTACATGCCTAATTTCCCTATTGGATTGTTATTAGCCAAATGACTATACTTTTAACCCTATGGGTTGATTGTAGTTAGTTTGACCCATGTTGTGCCCACATTGTGATTTTGTTGTATAAAATTCCCCTGATAATGGGTCTCAGGGGCCATGCACTCAGGATCTCCCTGGAAACTCAGGAGCTCTTCTTCTTCTTAGTATTTTCAATAAAACTCCCCTCGCCTCCTCCTCTGGTTCACAATTTCATTCCTCGAGGTTGTGAGACCATGAACTCACCACATTTGACATCTAACAGGTTGGGAATTATTTTCCCTGTCACACAGTGGAGGTCCCACTGAGATATGAGATTAATAGGGGTTAAGCCCTCAATAGAGCGTTTTTATTGTCTTTTTCTTCTTGCAGTATGTTCTTGCTAAACCATGATTCCATTTAGGAGATTTGTGCTCTCTGTGTTTTTACTCGATAGCCTTAAAGGTTTGTCTCTTTTGTCATTTCTCTGGTGGTAGAGCAGATTTGGGGAACAATATGATGTCTCATATCGAAACACAAGAAAAGGCAAAGGCAACTATTCTAAAATCTTATGGAACAGTCTTCCCTGGAGAAGTCTGGCCTGATTCTCCCTCCTGCTCATATGGGAGGAAATGTAGAGTCTGTTCTGCCTCAGCTTCCTGTCTAATCTGGTCCCCCAGTGGTAAGGGAGCAATTTTAGCTCTTGATACTCTCATTCAGTCTCCAATGACTGATGGCTCTTGGGTGAATTGTTGCTTTAACTCACTTTTGGCATGATGAGGGCAAATCTCTTGCACTGCTACGGCCTCTTAGCTCCAACTTTCTTTAGCTGCTTTTCCTTTTCTTTCTCATTTCTTGGAGGCATGTTTTACTAATGACCAGAAACATACCCTCAGAAACCTTTTAATCTTAATCGTCTTTCTGCCCTAGGGGTAGTGAGGGTTTGGAAAGTAGTGACAAGCCCCAAGCCCCCTAGATAAAATTCCTCTGCCTTGCATAGTTACTGTTGGATGAGATACTTTTATATACCTTCTCTGCTGCCCTTTCCCTGAATCCATCTCCCTGGACGATTTCTTCCCTGTGGCTGCAAGATTTCAGGACTCTTGAGTGACCAGGTTTGTCATCCTCCAAGATGACAGTTTAGCTCTGCCTGCAACTACATAATGTCTGGCTCATGACTGTCCCTCACTCATTATTGCATGACTCCCGAGTGAAGCTGGCCTTCACTTTCATGAATTAGAAAACTGCAGCTTGAGGATGGTCCAGAGGAGCGACCCACGTCTTGTATTTCCTAGTCTCTCTGACTGAACCCTGGGCTCTCAAAAAAATGGATGAGAATGTTTTAGTCTAAATTTGGCTTTCTGCCCTTAGGACAGGGCTGGGATCTAGGAAATATCTCCACTCTTTTTGCTCTTTCTCCCACCCCTCTGAATTGCCAAAAGAATATGTATGAATTACACCACCATTCCTCTTATGATCTGTCACTTTGGAGGGCCTCAAGGAGACTGTACGGTGGCAAAGGCTATTCCAAAACTAAGATATACAGGCAGTCAGGGCTTTCTTTAATCACAGTATAAAGGGGCTTTTCTCTGTCTTTCCTTTTGGTTCTTACTGGTGTTAATTTAAAGAGCTCTCTGTTACGATTCACCTAAAAAGTGTTAACGGATGACCTCTAGGAAAAGTTCTGACTAGTCCACTTATGGTTATAAACCTAAACTATAAAACACTATTGTAGTTCAACTTGGCCAATATATGTAAAAGCACACTCTGATATAAAAGTAATGGTTTTGTGTGTTCTATATGTTCCCTCTTTGTCCATCTGCCTGTTTAATCTGTTTTAATAACCAGTTAAAGTACCTACATCTACTCCATTAAAGGTTTTTTAAGCTCATATCAGTTTTATTCTTCCCTTTGTAAACTTCTGAATTTTGGGGGGCTTTCCATGGACAATTGATTGTATAGTTTTTCAGAGTAGCCAAATTCATATAAAATAGTACTAGATGAGGGCTGACAGGCTCGAGGCCTACATAGGACTTGTGAAATTGAAGTTTGAAAGCATAAAAATGATACATAATTAGGTTAACATGTATGTTTCTATATGTCAATTTTCAAGTACATGTACCATTTTAGTTAGTACACAGATTTACAGACACTCATGTTATTGGCCCTTATGTTTATTGTCCACATAGGTTAACAGTAGGCTTATTTAAATCAGTTGGTAAGTTGGTAACATGTTTCCATCCAGCTTGTTAGCCAATCAAGACAATATCAAAAATTGATTTTATAAATGCAGTGTCAATTGTTCTCTATGTAAGAGATTTTCCTCAAAGATAATATACATAGTTTAAAAATATTAACTTCTGTATGTGGTTCTCATGAGTCAGCTAAGGTAATTGTTAAACAAGTAGGGATCTCTTGGGCTTGGGAAACTGCTAGACAAACTCCCCTCTGTGACTGAAAGAGCAGCAGCCTAAACCAGTTTGTTCAGTTTTCTCCACTGATGGGTGGCTTCTCAAGTTTTTTTTTTCTCAGAGTCTTATGGTAGCACACCCCAACAAACATTATTAAATAAATTATTATAACATATTTAAGTTGGCTATTATTAGAAGGTTAAACTTTTTGTCTAAAATGACAGGATTTTCTCAAAATATAAAACTGCTCTTGGTTAAACCTACAAAACTATATATTCTATGTTCTACTAAGATAGTTTCTTATGTTTTCCATTGCTAGCCTTTTAGTACTAAAAACTGATCTTTAAAAGTTAAAGATTATTTAAGTGTTGGCTTGTAAAAATGTTTTCAACAATCAATTTATGATTGGTCAAGTAAACAACTATTATCTTAGTTTATGACACAACCTATATATCTGAAACTAGAGATACAACTAAAAAAATAAATAAATAAAGCTATGCTGTGCATCCAAGCTTTAAAGTTTGGTTTATAGAGTTAAGACTACAAATTTTAACACATGCAAAGTCACTAATAGGTGCTCTCTTCAACCATATACATCAAGACTTAGACATAGAAATGATCAAAGTTTGGCATCTCTTTGAATCTGCTTCCTCCATTTAAAACCTAATTAACATCTATTGACTTTGATTAAACATTATGTAATTGTGCAAATGAGATACACTTGTGTATCTGGTAATAAGTTTATTTGTGATCAATAACACTGTTTTCAAAATTATAAAGGATCTAACAATGTCCTTAGTTCTTGTCAGTATGGTTATACCCTGTAAAACCTATTAAAAGAGTCTCAGTTTCGCTTTAAGTGTAAAAACTAAATAAACACATTCAAAGATTTCTATATAGCTATGATGCTATTATTGTTAACCTAATGGCATATTAAATGTATTTGTGTTTCCCGAGTATACAGGTCCTCAAAGATACAAAACCAAAAAACATTTTATACTAGTAACTTCCAAGCCAAAGTTTTTTTTGTTTTGTTTTGTTTTTGTTTTCTTTTATGGTGACAAGCTTATTCAGGCTCAAACATTTGGCTTTTCCTGACTTGTGTCCCAACTACTTATGATGAAACATGCAAGTCAATCCAACATGAGACAGCCAGCCAGATGGTACAGATACTTTTTTAGGCTTATCCTGGTGTGATTGTTATATAAATGATTGTTATAACAGTTAAAGAGGCCTAAATACTATGCAGTCCAATGTCACTCAAATTATTAGAGATTAGGCATTAATAACCTGTCAAGTGCATCTATAAATAACTAATTCCATTTAAATGATACCACATTAAATGATAACAAATTTAAATAAGGGTTTATGTCACATAATATCTTGTAATTGAATGAAGGTAATCAATTAAAAGTTAGTTTATACTAAAATGGGAATTTAAATGTACTTTTAGAGATAAAAGAAAATCCCAGTGGTTCTAATGTAATAATGTCAGCATAATTGTTATGATAAAATGCTAATTACCCTTGATCTCAGATTTTCTCTGTAAAACTTTACAACTGTTATCTGTTAACATTTTACATAAATTCAACTTCTAAGATTGGTTAAAAAAAATTGCAGTTCTCTGGCCATACTTTGTATTTCAAAGTGCTTGATAGCCATATTAGATCACGATAGTTAAAGCTACTACTCCTGCTTCAATATTGGCGTAACTGATCTCAGTATTCAACAACTGAGGCACAGAGAGCAAAGCTAAAAGGGTAACTGGCTAAGAGATCAGCCAGAATTTTGGCTGTGACTCTCCAAAGTCAACAAAGACCCGGGACGTGAAGGGAACTCTGTATAAGTTCCTACAACTCTTAAGTCACCTCCAGAGCAGGGTGATTGTTGGACCCCAGAGGGTAAGAGTCAACCAATGTACAGTGTGCTAAAAAGGAGGGTCACCAAAGAGGGGAACATTTGGCACGCTTCCACAGAAAGCCGTATGTTCCAACAAGGCTGTCACTCATCCTGGCAGATGACAGGGACAGAGGAGCTAAAAGTTTCCACACTTGGTTCCAAAAGTAACCCCTGAGGAGCTTTAACTGCCTTTGAAATATATATAACATATATATATATTTATGTAATTATATATGTAATACATAGATTATATTTATGATATTATAATTATGAGCGATTAATTTCGATTAACACAAGTCTCACTTTAACTTGGTTTTAAACACCCAGCAGAAAAGTATAACCAATAAGATATATAAAAATAATAGTAATACAGGATAGGGGACTCCAATTGCTATACTGGCCCCTGCTGGCAGTCTTCAGTTACACCTGTAATTCACCACTATGAGGGCTCAATGATGCTAGAAAGGGACAGTGGCAGGTACAGATAAGCCCAGCGAGAATCTTTCAATTCCTTAGCTGAAATTGTCCTTCAAAACCATGGAACCCTCAATCATCTCATTGTAGGGCTGAATCCAGAGGGATTTGTGCACTAATAAATGAAACCTGTTGTCTTTAGGTAAATAATTCACATCAAGTTGAAGAAGACGCTAAAACAATAAAAGAAATACCAGGTTTATGGGAAGCTCTATAAACAGGCAAGTCCAGGACCCACTGGTTACAATTCCAGTTCCAATCTCTTAAGAACCATGTCTGGACTTGGCTCCTTCCCCTCAGTCTGACTTTCCATTCTAATTCTTATTATGTGTCATGCATGCTTAATCTCTTGGTAAAATTTGTTTCCACCTACCAACTGTTAAACTCCAAATGATCACTCAGATGGAATCAACAATAAATGCTCCACACTCCTTTTACTGGGGTCCACTACATCAACCTTCCGAAGGGAGTTCATAACAGCTAAACTCCTAACATGACTTTTACACTGAGTCCCTTAAATTAGCTGTCTGGAGAAAATCGTGACTCCCATCTCCCTATACTGACACTTCTCAGCTTGCAGCTACTAGATTCAATTTTCACCCCTTCTTCCCTAACAGCAGTTAGGGTACCTCTTCAGAGGAGGAAATATCACAGACAGCAAAGTTAGACAGAAATTAATAGGCAGTCAGAGAGGGCTCGGGCCTTTGAGGAAGTCAGTGCAAAAGATGAGACACTCAAAGATTGTGACTGGAGGCCAATATGGTGGGATCCAGGCCTCAAGATGGAAATGCAATAAGCAGGCCTGCAGCTTCCCTGGAGATAAACAGCAGCTTGACTGTAATTAGCACTACGTGGTCTGGTGGGCCCAGACAGGCTTTAGACACATAGGTAAGTGGCTAGGACATTTGGACCGAAACTCACATTGACACGGGAGAAATATAATTCCCAACCCTCTAAATGTCGGCTGTGTCAAGTTCATGTCCTTTGAATATTGAAGAATGAATTCCAAGAAACAACGGAGGTTACGAGTAGGAAAGTCTTATTGAGCGATTGTTCCTGAGAGATAGGAGGAGCTCTGAAAGTAGGCTGCCACTGAGGCCCTTTGTCGGGAGTAATTTATATAGCAAAGTTATAATGTGGGTATAATGTGGGTCAAATGATAATCAACCTATAGGATTACAAGTATAGCTGCATAGCTAATACTGTTCTAATAGGGAAACGAATCACATAGTGAGGGTACATGGAAAGAACAAAGGCAATTTTGGGAAGGCACGGGTCCAAATATTCTGGTCACCCACCAGACAGCTGATCCCTATCTGGACTTCCTGGGCCAGGTGGTGCAGATTAGAGAATAACTCCAAGTTACTGTTTATGCTTCAGGGACACTTGTAGGCCTGGCCATTGCATCTCCATATTGAGGCATGGCCTTCTTCAGATGCGCCTCCAGCCACAATTCTGATGTCTTCATTTTTCACTGATTTCCTTAAGAGGCCCAACCCTCACTGGCTGTATATTAATTTCTATCTAACTTAGCTGCCTATAATAACATCCCTTTCCAAGAAAGTCCTTGTCCTTTCTATAAATTATAGATAAACTGAAGTTAATGATCAATGAAGCTTGCCATATACCCTTGCTTCATGCCTCACTTTCTTATTGGATCAATACTAGCTAAGCAATTACATGTCTAACCTTATAGATTGATTGTGGTTTGACCTACACTGTATCCATGTTGTTATTTTGCCGTATAAAATACCCCGACGAAGACCTCAGTGGCCACACTTTTGGGCTCCCTCCTGAACACCCAGGAACTATTCTCCTTCTTCGTGTTTCCAATAAAACTTTCCTAACCTCCTCCTTTGGTTCACAACTTCATTCCCGGATATAAGACCACAGACTTGGCACCTCTGACAGCTGACAGGTTGAGAGTTATTTTCCCAGTCACATTACTACAGTCACTATTTTGTCTGAATGTCCAGCTTCTAGGAAATAAAAGACCTCTTATGTCCAGCTGTGGTTGTTAACTGAATTTAACTCAGAGTTCAGCTCATCAGGGAGAGAAAAATGAGAAAGTCTTACCCTTAGGACACTGCCAGAACAATGGCACTTTCTTGACAGCACTGCAGCTTCCTGAGGCTGTAACTTGCTTGTGGCAAGTGACAGACTAGTCAGGAATATGAAAGAAAGTCTTGCAGAACAAGGTGACCATTGGGAACTTGAAAGCTCTGAGGCACTCGTGAGGAAGCTCAAAGTTTGTGCTCAGGCACAAGGCTGTTTGTGCACTCAGGAAAGATCTCGTAAAATGTAAGACACATTCACCTCTTCCTAATTACGCAGCCCTGTACAACCAAGAGTTGAAAGCTAGTGGCGTCTAGTAAAGTGTACGGAGTGTGAAGCTGTATCTAATCACACACATCCCTTTGGCCAAGGAAGGAAGGCAAACAGGTGAAGCATTTAAGAAAAATTTCAGGCCCAGGATTGCGGTAGGATGGAAGAAATAAAGACAGGTGAAAAGGAATCAGGGAAAATCGTAATTTTAAAATTCTACTTTTAATAAAAACTGCAGATTCAGACCACAAACCCAGTGAAAAAAAATTCCTAGGGCCCTAAGACAGCGAACTCGGATCAAGCTCTTTTACCTGGACCTCAGCACAGGTGGTGGCCGTCACCGGCAAATGGGCCATCAGTCTCTTCGTCTGCAGAAGAGCATCACCTGCCTTTCATCTCCTTTTCCCCTAGACTTATGGCTTCCATAGATTTTCACCCCAAAATCCCCACAAATATACCCAGCCCCAGACTATGATGTCCTCTCTCAGAAGGTTCCATACTCTACTTCTTTCAGTGTATACTTTGAAATTTCTGCCTAATAAAATTCTTTATGTATTTTACTGACTAGTGAGGAAAACTCTTCTGTGATAAAAGTCAGTGAATCTGAAACTTATTCTACATCAGGTTGGGCTTAGGCTCCTCAGTGTCACTTTGGGGACCTCCTAGGTCCTCTCTGGTGACAGGATGAGCTCTAGGATGTTCAGCATAAACATTAAAACAAATTTTTTAAGTAGCAGAAAACTCAGTGATATTAATTTGCAGAGAATGCTGACCTACAGAATTAGTCAGATCTCCAGAAATGTGAAATTTTCTAAGCACATTAACAGCAAAAAGAAAATAAAAACAAACACAAAAATAAAAGCCCAACAAGAATAGAAAATCAGAAAGGTAAAAGGAACTTGTTCAGAGTTGTTATGGTATATTATCTAAAATACCCAGTTTAAAAGAAAAACTAAGAAATAAAAGAAACAGGAAAATATCGATATCAGAGAAATATAACTCCTGAACTGTCAGATGTCAAATGTGCCTAGTTCGTGTCCACAGAATATCAGGGAATGAATTCCAAGGACAATAGGTCTTAAGAGTAAGACAGCTCTTAAGAGACAAGAGGGGTCCTGAAAGTGGGTGGCCACTGATGTCCTTTGCACACAACATGGGTATAATATGGGTCAAACTATAATCAACCTATAGGATTACAAGTAGAGCCACTTAGCTGTATTGACCCAGTAGGGAAATGAATCACATAGCAGGGTACTCGGGAAGAACAAAGGCGTTCCTGGAAGGAGAGGAGACTGAAGGTGTGGGTGTTCTGGTCATTGCCTACGCCCCTGCTGCCTACCTGGGCCACTGGACCGAGTGGTGCTAATTGTAGTGTAATCTCAGATTGCCCTCTGTCTCTAGGAAAACATGCAGACTTTGCTATTGCTTTTCCATCCTAAGGCCTGACTCTCTTTAGATTTGCCTCCAGCTACAATTCTGCTGCCTTTATTTGTTTTGTGTTGACTTCTTTGGTGCCCCAGTCCTTTTCTGACTGTGTATTAATTTCTCTGTAATTTAGCTGCCTATAATACTATGCCATGTACGAGGTGGGGCAAAGTACTTAACAGAAAATGCCCCAAGAAAATTCAAATAAAAATTGAAGTAGGATTTAAAAAAAAATAAAAAGAGAAAGGAGAAAAGGAAAATTTTAATATAATTTACTTTTTAAGAAAATTTTAATATAAAAATTGTAGTTTTTAAGAAAAATTGTAGTGTAAGAAAAACTTTTTTTTAACACAAAAGTTATTCAAGATTTTTTTCTCCTCCCAGAAAAAGAATTCTTATTGGCTTAATGGCGATAAGTCTGTAAACAAGGCCCTGGGCCTGGGTCTTTCACCTATAAATTACTCTCCTCTTACTAATCCCCATCTTCAGGAATCTATTAAAAGGACAGCGATCTCAGCTTCAAACACCTGTGAATGGTTTGCATTTTAGGGTCTCGCAGGAGGGTACCCAGAGAGTCTGAACCCACCCTTTCCAAAAATGGCTTTGCTCTTTCCTTGTACATTTGCTACATGACCCAGTTCCCTATTGGACCAATGTTAGCTAAGCAGCTATACTTGTAATCCTATAAGTTGATTATAGTTGGATCTATAGTACATACATTGTAGCTTGGCTGTATAAATTATCCCTGACAAAGGGCCTTGGGGCAATCCACTTTCGGAACCCCTCCTGTCTCTGAGGAGCTATGTCTCTAAAAAAAAAAAAAATCTTTCCTACTCTTAATCTCCACTATTCCTTAGAATTCATTCTTCAGTTCAGGGGACATGAACTTGGCACGTCTGACATCTAGTACGTTGGCAGTTATATTCTCTTATATTAATATCATCTCACCTCAGAATGGCTATTATCAAAAAGTGAAACAAACCAAACAGAACTAATGATTGTAGGGATATGGAGAAAGGAGTATTCTTGTACACTATTGGTGGGAATATAATTTAGTAAAGTCATTACAGAAAACTTTATGGAGGCTTCTCAAAAAACTAGAAATAGCACTACCACGTGATCTAGAAATCCCAATATTAAATATCCAAAGGAAATGAAAGCAGTATGTCAAGGAGACCTCTGCACAACCATGTTTATTGCAGTACTGTTCACAATAGCCAAGATATGGAATCGACCTAACTGTTCTTCAGTAGATGATGGATAAAGATATATATATAATTTTTTCAATAATAGTATACATTTTTCAACCATAAAAAGTAATGAAATCTTGTCATCTGCAGTGACACAGATGGAACTTGAGGATATTAGTTTAAGTGAAATAAGCTGGGCTTTGAATGCCAAATGCTATATGTTCTTATTCACATATGGAAGCTTAACAAGCTCATTTCCTATAAGTGTAGAACAGCACAGCTCTCACTAGAGGCTATAAATGGTAGTGAGGAAGGACAGAAGAAATGAAAGATAGATAGAAAGGTGATAAAAAAGTCATAACTAAAAACTGTACTTTTTTGGCTGGGGATTTAGCTCAGTGATTAGAGTGCTTGCCTTGCAAGCACAAGGGCCTGAGTTCGATCCCCGGCACCTCAAAAAAAAAAAAAAAAAAAACTGTACTTTTCAGAACATTGCAACTTCTGGGCCCCACCCAAAGTTACCCAAGGCTATCTATGTCAACATTCCTATGGTTAAATTAAGACTCCTTCCCTACCAGACCCATCACTCCCCAAATCCTCAGGAACACTGAAAGTCCATAAACTGAGTTAATTAAGAAAACAAAGAGCAGGAACCTAATCCTAAAATAAAGAAGGTTGAGAGCATCTGAAGAACGTTTAAATTACCTATTCAAAAAAATTGCACCCGTATCTATAGAATGAGCTAGTACTCCTCTGGCGGGGGCGGGAAGGGCACTTATTCCCATTTGCCACCCCTTCAAGAGAAGAACGCACGTTCCCTATTTCATGAAATAATGCATTTCATTTCTCTGAGCACTCATTTTGCTCTGGAGTGAATCCAAAACTTCTGCCTAATAAAATCTTCCCATGTCTCTTACTGATGAATCTTGAAAGTTCCTTTTCTGGTATGGGAGTCTGCAAACTGCAAATTTATTCTACCAAAAGGGTGGTATAACTTCCCTGTTTCAGCTTCAGACCTTCTCACATCCAGCTCACTGACAGGAAGAAGAAGAGAGATGTAGGAATGTCAAATAATGGCTACCAAAATAAAGTCAAATAGTAAAAATAAGTTTCTGTGTTCTACAGTACAATCCAGTGACTATCATTTACAGTGTATTATATATTTTATAAAGAACTAAAAAAGAGAAGTTTAAAGTTTCTTGACACAAAGAAATGATAAATGTTTAAGAAGATGGAAATGTAAATCATCCTTATTTGAGCATTATGCATTACATACATTTTTCAGATTTCATACTGTACCCCATAAACATGTAAAATCACGATTTGCCAATTAATCTTTAAATTTAAAATTATTTTTTAAAAATGCCACTTGGTGTATTATAGTATACAACCAAATTTGGGAAAAACGGGAATTAGAAAAGGACCAAGCCTGAGACAGAATCAGAACAGAGATGAGGCGAACCAGGCCTGTGGCTGAGGGCTGAGTTGATACAAGCTGGGCTCCAAAATGGAGACACCATAATTAGGCCCGCAGCCTCCGCAGAGGTGAATGACAGCTCCAGCTGGTCCAATAAGCCTTGACAGTATAACACACACATAGAAACAACATAGCAAACAAGAAGAAGGATAACCAGAGTGCTCTGACCCTCACTCCTACTCTTCCAGAAATACCTTTGTTCTTCATGCTGTGTGCCCTTGCTACACACCTTGTTCTTCTATTAGATCAATATTAGCTGAGTGACTGTACTTGTAATCCTACAAGTCGGTTATAGTGTGACCCAAGGCGACCTGCGATGTGATTTTACTGTATAAAATCCCCTAGACGAGCGCCTCAGCGGCACCCAGTTTTGGACTCTTCCTTCCTCTCAAGGGGCTTTCTCTGAACAAACCTCCCCTACTCTTAACCTTCTTCGCCCTTCAGTCCGCTCTCTGGAATCGTGAGACACAGACTCAGCACATATAACCAGTCGGGAACTACTTCCCTGTAATGAGAGGGGCCAGTTTTCAGACTTAGTAAATAAAGACCTCAGAGTTTCTATCTCTAATATGTTCAAATAACTAAAACAACTTATGACTGGAGTGGCCACCATCATGATGTCATAGAGAAAGCAGCATTTACAGACAGCTCCATGTAGGTACCAAGCTTAGCCAGAGCACAGCTAAAATAGGTTGTAGAGATGTCAATCCTGGATTATACCCTACAGAGGCTAGTGAGCTGATAAAACACAGAAAATGAGAAAGCTAGAGTAAGAGGTGAAGTTTCATATTACTTCAAATGCTCACTCAGCTTAGACTCAGAAACACTACTGTTCACAATGTGGCAGAGCCACACAGTATCCCCACAGGGATTTGCACCAAAACCTGCCATAATAGTAGCAAACAGTCTCCCAAATCACCAGTGTGGTCCCAGCCCAAGTCTAGAGACTTAGCAGCCCCGCGCTGGGAAGGAAGGCAAGGATGCTGCTGCAGCTGGGCACTGGATGCAGAAGCCTTTGCTCACCAGGCCCCGGGGAGCCCCTCAGCTTCCCAGACAAGACCTGGCCCAGAATCTGCTACCAAGAGCAGCCAGAACCCTGCCCCACAGGTGGGCACACAGCACAGGCCCAAGTTCTTGCTACCTCATGAAAAGCTAAAAAACTTTTAGGGGAAGAAGACAAGGAGGTGACTCCATTTTCCCAGTTGCCATTGCCCCTCTGGGGTTCCTCCTGGACTCGGAGTTCAGGTAATAGGGGGTGTCAGAACCCCAGGGGGAACAGACGGAGCCTACACTAACAGAAGACTTCCCTTCCCTAGGCTCCGAGGATGCCCAGATCACAGAGGACTGAACTAACAGAGAAGGAAACCAGGAATTCCACAGATGGTGGGAGCAGGAGAGGGAGAGGCCATCTGAAAGTTTGCGATGGACTGAAACACTGAGGCTGAAAGGCATTGGAGGGAGAAGACTTAATACCTCACCAGTGACCCTGAAGAAAGTAAAGGCTCTGGAAGTTGGGAGGCTAAAAACGGTGGGTCTTCACTAGGGTAGAGCACCAGCTCTCCCCCTGAAACCTGCCAGCAGCCAGCAAATGAAACTCAGCAACCTGTTTGCATCCTCAGAGGGGTGAGGATGCAATTGTGTGTGCCGCGTGTCAATGTTTTAATTTCTACGGGGATTTCTACAGGTGTGGATACAGTATTAAATGGTTCCAACACCCGTAACACCTCTTAAGGATTTCTTTAATATTTCCTTTCCTTTGTTTTTTCTTGCTGTTTTCTTTTTTTCATTTGTTCCTTTTCTTTTCTTTTCTTTTCTTTTTTTTTTTTTTTTGGTGCTGGAGATCAAACTCTGGGCCTTGTGCTTGCAAGGCAAGCACTTTAACCACTGTGCTAAATCCCCAGCCCCGTCATTTGTTTCTTCTTTTCTCTCATTTGTGTTCTTTTTTCCCCTACCAGCGCTCTCACATGAACTTTCAAAGCTATTCTCCCTTCCCCCATGTAGTCTGAGCAAAAAAATTAATACTAACAACATTAAATCACATTTTCCCAATTTTTGCTCCTCTTTTTTAAATTTATTTTATGTTAACTCATTTTATTTTATTCTAAATTCCTCATGTTTTTCCTTCTTTTCCTTTCCCAGTTCTCATCCAATAATACTCCATTACTACTACTTAGCCCCCACCCCCACCCCTGCCCCAGGATGATTGAAAGATTGTCAGCTTTTGAAACAAGTGTTAATTTGATGAGTTCTTTGAGTGCTGTTATTTCCCTTAGTTGTTCTCTGCTCTCGGTGCAAAGATTGAGACTGAACCCAGTTCTTGGAATTGGTAGAGTAGATGATCACACACAGAAACCCCTGCACTAAAGACTGGCACTATAGTGGTAGACATTCTTTTACAATTGATCAGCAATGTTCAACACAAAAATACTAGAATCATAAGAAAACAAGATGTCTCCAAAAACTTACACAGTTGAGCTCATAGCCAAGGAAGTAGAGGACTTTATAGATATGAACTCAAAAAACAAGTAGTTAAATTAATTGAAGAGATCAAAGTGCAGACCAAACAGATGTGGGAAGCAATTTAAAAATGTTCAATGAGCTCAAAGGAGATGGAAATAAACAGATAAATGATAAAATTAATTGATTGATCAATGAACTAAAAGAAGATACAAAAAGCTGAAGGGCTTAAGAAAGACCATGCAGGATATGAATGACCAGGTTGGTAAAGAATTAAAATTTTCAAAATGAGTCAAGCAGATATCCTGGATACAAAAATTGATTTGAAAGTATGAGCACTATGTGCAATCTGAGACCAGATTGTCAGGAATTGAAAACAGAGTTATATAGCAGGTCATGTACTCATAACAGATACTCTAAAACAAAACAGTAAGATACCACAAACTCTGAACCGAAGTACTAGATGGATCAAAAAAATCAAACCTAGGAATTGTAAAGTTAAGAAAAGGCTAAAATATGCCACTAAAAGTATAAAAATTTATTCACCAGAATTGTAGAAAAAAATTTCCAGATCTAGGGAAAGAAATGATTATCCAATAAAGAAAAGCATTTAGAACTCTAAATACACATGATCAGACAAGAACGCCTCTGACAGATCATAGTCAAAATCCCAGAAACTCAGCAGAGAGAATAAGGAAAATTCTTAGAGAAAAACATCATGTAATTTATAAAGACAAGTCTATCAGAATAGAAGCAGATTTCTCAATAAAATCCTTGAAGACCAGGAGATCTGGAGTGTACCAAGTTCCTTCAAGACAGGTATACAGTAGGTAAAATAAACATACTAATAAAGAAAGTGATCTTTAAAAAAATATAAGAACAGGATTCAGTGAATAACCTTCAGTAATAACACTTAATATAAATAGTCTTAACTCCCAGTCAAGAGACACAGATTGGTAAACAAAACCCTACTATATGTTGTTTACAAGACACACACAAACACGCACACACACACACACAATTAAAAGCTAAAGGACAGAAAATAATACTTCATGAAACCTGAGCCCAAAGCAAGCAGGCATAGCTATTCTAATTTCTGACACAGTGAACTTCAAAGCAAAACTTATCCACAGAGACAAAGAAGGTCAGACAGAGAAGGCCACTGTGTATTGGTAAATAAAACAATTGACCAGAAAAAAGATAACAATTACCTATATATATGCACAAAACATCAGCACACCCAATTACATGAAACACAAAATACTCAGCTTAAAAGGACAGACACCGATACAGTTATAGTGGGGAACTTCCACACTCCCTCACAAAAATAAATCAACCAGACACCCCCCCACACATCAACAACACGATATCCAAGTTGAACCAAGCCATTAAACAAATGTGTTTAACGTGTATCTACAGAGTGTTTCCTCTAACAGCAAAATACACATTTTTCTCGGCAGCATGTAGAACTTTCGCCAAAATAGACTATACATTTAGGTCACGAAGCATGTTTAAATAAGTACAAAAGAAATGAAACAATCTCTTGAATCTTCTCAGCTCCTAATAAAATGAAAATAGAAATCAACAACAAAAACAACCACAGAAATACACAAATACATGGAGATTATATAATACAGTTTTGAATAAAAAATGGGTCTTAGAAGGACTTGGGGAAGAAACTTAAAAATTCCTAGAATCAATTGACAATGCCAATATCAGCATGTGTGGAACAAAATGAAAGCAGTTCTAATAGTGAAGATTGTAGCTCTAAGAATTCATATTAGAAAAATAGAGCATTACCAAATCAGTAGATTAATGATGCATTAAAGGTCCTGGAAAAAGAAGAGCAATCCAAATCCAAAATTGTAGAAAGAAAGAGATTATAAAAATCAGAGTGAAAATCAATGAAATTGAGACCAAAAAAATGACAATGATCGATGAATAAAAAAAGGATCAATGAATCAAAGAGTTGGGGTTTTTTTTGTTGTTTGTTTGTTTGTTTTACTGGAATAAATTTTTTTAACCAAGAACATGTATTGGTATATTGTATACATATTGATCACATTCATCATGGTTGTTTTGTACCTGTACATGACATATCTTGGTTTCCCCCCCTTCCCCTTCCCTCCCTTCCCCTCACCCATCCTTCCCTATTTACAGCAGATTTACCTGCATTTTTCCCTTTTTTCTCTTTCCCTTTCCTTTCCTTTTTCCCTTCCTTCTTTTTCCCCATCTCCCTTTCTAGTTCTTATCGCTTTTGAATCTTATCTTTCTTTTACATAATATCTATTATACCTCTTTGTCCTTATTTACACTTATGTTTTCTCATATCAGAGAAACAATTCAATGTGTACTCATGAGTGTCTGATTTATTTCATTTAACAGTATGTTCTCAAGGTGCATCCATTTACCTACAAAAGTCTCTAGTTTATCCTTTTTTATGGCAGAGTAGTACTCCATTGTGTAGAAAAACCACATCTTCTTTAGTCATTCTTTAGATGTTGGGCATTTGGGTTGTTTCCAAGACTTAGCTATTACAAACTGTGCTGCTATGAACATGGTTGTGCATATAACGCTGTGGTATGATGTTTTCAATTAATCTGGGGAGATACTAAGCAGAGGAATAGCCAGATCAAATGGAACCTCTAGGTGTAGTTGTAGGGGAATCTCCAAACTGATTTCCACGGGGGTTGGGCCAGTCTACATTTCCACCAACAGTGGAGGAGGGTTCCTTTTTCCCCCACAGCCTCGCCAGCACTTGTTTTTGGTTGATTTCATGATAATAGCTGTTCTTTCTGGAGCAAGGTGGAATCTTAACATTGTTTTGATTTGCATCTCTTGAAGACCAATGATGTTGAAAACTTTTTCATATATTTATTTGCTATTTTTATTTCTTCATCTGAGAAATGTTTATTCATTTCAGATGCCCATTTTTGCACAGGATCTTTAAATTTGGGGGGGTTGACTTTTTTGAGGTCTTTATATATTCTAGATGGTAAACCTTTGAGGAACTTCTGGCAAAAATTTTTTCCCAGTCGGTGGATGATTGTCCCACTCTATTGGTGATTTCTTTTGCTGTGTATAAGGCTTTCAATAGGATGTGGTCCCAAGCACTGATTTCTGTATTATTTCCCATGAAGTCTGGGTTCTGTTCATAAATTTTTTTCCTACCCCTATGTCTTTCAGAGTTCTTCCTATTCTATTTTCCAGTAGATGTAGTGTTTCTATTTTAATGTTTAGATCTTTGACCCACTTCGATTTTAGTTTAGTATGTGGTCAGAGACATGTATCTAGTTTTAGTTTTCGGCATGTGGCAAGCCAATTTTTCCAGTACCTTTTGTTAAAGAGGCTATCTTTCTTCCAGTGAGGGTGTTTGGCTCCTTTGTCGAAGATAAGGTATTTGAGTGTGTTTGGAGTTGTTTCTGCATCTTCTAATCTGTCCATTGATCCTCAGGTCTGTCTTTTTGCCAGTACCATGCTGTTTTTATCACAGTAGCTTTATAGTATAATTTCAGGTCAGGGATTGTGATGTCCCCTGCCTTGCCCCTATTGCCCAGGATTGTTTTTGCTATTCTTGGTCTCTTCTGGTTCCAGATGAATTTCATGATAGCTTTTTCTAATTCTGTGAAGTATGTTAATGGTATTTGGATTGGAATAGTGTTAAATCTGTATAGTAATTTAGGAAGTATGGCCATTTTCACTATGTTGGTTCTCCCTACCGAAGAACACAGTATATATTTCTATTTTCCAATATCCCTTTCGGTTTCCTTTCTAAGAGGACTGTAGTTTTCCACGTAAAGATCTTTTACTTGCTTTGTTAGATAGATTCCTAAGTATTCCATTTTCTTTTGATGCGATTCCTGTTGACTTTGTATCCAGCTACACAACTGAATTTAGTTATTAAATCTAGAAGTTTTTTGGTGGAATTCTTGGGGTCTTCTATGTAGAGTATCATGTCATCTGCAAATAATGATAGTTTAACTTCTTCCTTTCCTATCTTTATTCCTTTTATTTCTTTCTCTTGCCTGATTGCTCTGGCTAATGTTTTAAGAACTATATTGAATAAAAGTGGTGATAGTGGGCATCCTTGTCTTGTTCCAGATTTTAGCGTGAAAGCTTCCAGTTTCTGACCATTTAGTGTGATGTTGGCCATTGGTTTGTCATGGATGGCTTTTGTCAGAATTAGATATAAACTGTCTATTCCTAATTTCTGTAGAGTTTTTATCATGAATGGGTGTTGGATTTTGTCAAATGCTTTTTCTGCATCTATTGAGATGATTGTATGATTTTTGTCTTTGACTCTGTTGATATGGTGTGTTATACGTATTGATTTGCGTATGTTAAACCATCCCTGCATCCCTGGGATGAATCCTACTTGGTCATGGTGTATAATCTTCTTGATAATCTTTTGCACTCTATTTGCCAGTATCTTGTTGAGAATTTTTGCCTCTTTGTTCATTAGGGAACTTGGCCTGTAGTTCTCTTTTTCAGTTGGATCCTTTGCTGTTTTAGTATCAGTGAAATGCTTGCTTCCAGGAATAATTTTGGAAGTACTGCTTCCTTTTCAATTTCATTAAAGAGTTTGAGGAGTAGTGATATTAGATCATCTCTGAGTTTCTTGTAGAATTCAACTGTGAAACCGTCAGGACCTGGGCTTTTTTTTTGTTGGTAGGTTTTTAATTATCTCTTCAACTTCAGTGGGTGATATTGGGTTATTTAGCATTTTTATCTCTTCTTGATTCAGTTTTGGTAATTTATGTTTCTAAGAATCTGTCCATTTCGTCAGTATTTTCCATCTTGTTTGAGTAGAGGTTCTTGAAGTAGGTGCTGATGATCCTTTGAATTTCCGTAGGGTCAGTTGTGACTTCACCTCTTTCATTTTTTATTTCATGGATTTGGGTCTTTCCTTTACTTTTTTTGATAATATTGGCTAGGGGCTTATCTGTTTTATTTATTCGTTCAAAGAACCAACTCTTTGATTTATTGATTTTTTTGTATTGTTTTCTTAGTCTCAATTGCATTAATTTCAGCTCTGATCTTAATAATTTCCTCTCTCATATGAGCTTTGCATTTGATCTGTTCTTCTTTTTCTAGATGTTTGAGCTTCAACATTAAGTTGTTTATTTGAGTTCATTCTGTCTTCCTGATGTGGGCATTCAACACAATGAATTTTCCCTGCACTGCTTTCATTGTATCCCATAGGTTCCAGTATGTTGCATTGCCATTATCACTTAACTGTATAAATTGCTTAATTTCTTCTGTGACCCAGTTGTTTTTCAGGAGGATGTTATTTAGTTTCCACGTGAGCTTTTTTGGGTTTATGGGTTTTTTTTGTTTTTTGTTACCACTGAATTCCAGTTTCATTGAACTATGGTCCAATAGTATGCATGGGATAATTTCACTTCCCTTACATTTACTTAAACATGCTTTATGAACTACTATATGGTCTATTTTGGAGAATGTCCCATGTGCAGATGAGAAGAATGTGTATTCTGCTGTTGTGGGGTGGGACACTCTGGAGACATCTGCTAAGTACATTTGATCCTGGATTTGATTCAGTTCTGATTTTTCTTTGTTAACTTTTTGTCTAGTTGATCTGTCTACTTGTGACAGTGGGGTATTGAAGTCTCCCATTATAATTGTGTTAGTGTTTATTTGATCTTTCATATTCCTTAATATTTTTATGTAGTTAGGTGCAACGATATTGGTGCATAAATGTTAATGATTATTTGTTCCTCGTGGAGTTTTCCCTTAAGAAGTATGTGATGACCTTCTTTGTCCCTCTTGATCAGTCTTGGTCTGGAGTTCATTTTTGTCTGAGATTAGGATAGCTACCTCTGATTTTTTCTGGGTTCCTGTTACATGAAATACTGTTTTCCATCCTTCAATTTTCAGTCTATGTATTTCCTTTTGGGTTAAATGTGTCTCTTGTATGCAGCATATTGATGGATCTTGTTTCTTGATCCATTCTGCTAGTCTGTTTCTTTTGACTGGTGAGTTGAAACCATTTACATTGATGATTACAGTTTTAGGCTGGGGATTTAGCTCAGTGGTTAAAGTGCTTGCCTCACAAGCACAAGGCCCTGAGTTCGATCCCCAGTACCAAAAAAAAAAAAAAAAAAAAAAAAAAAAAAAAAAAAAAAAAAAAAAAAAAAAAAAAAAAAAAAAAAAAAAAAAAAAAAAAAAAAAAAAAAAAAAAAAAAACCTACAATTGAGGGTTACAGCTGTTATATAAGAGTTGTTTTTTTTTGAAAGGATAACATTGATAAAACTTTAGCCAAACTTACATGAGAAAGAAAGAAAGAAAACTCAAATAATTGCAATTAGAAATTTAAAAAGTTCAAGTTACAAGAGATGCCATTGAAATTCATAGTATTATAAGAACCTATTTCTAAAACCTATTTTCCAATAAAATGGTGAATCTGGGAGAAATTGACACAATCTAGACTCATATAAACTACCCAATTTGAACCAAGAAGTTATAGAAAACCTGAACCACCAATGAAAGGTAATGAAATTGAAACAGTCATAAACTCTCTTCCACTAAAACCCCAGAAAAGCCCAGGGCTTATGGACTCACCACGGGAATTTGCTAGAACTTCAGAGAACTAATGCCAATATTCCTCAAACTCTTCAGCAACATTGAAAGGGGAGGGATGCTGGCAAACTTACTCCATGAAGCCAGTATTACCCTAACACTAAAACTAGACAAGGACTCTACAAAAATGAAAAGTACAGCCAATATCTTTGATACTCATAGATATAAAAATCTTCAGTAAAATATTTGCAAACAGAATGCATCAGAACATCAAAGAATTCATAGATCAAGTCATCTTCCTCCCAAGGATATGAGAATGTTACATCATAGTATTGACAGTAAGTCAATAAGTGTAATTTACTACATAAATAGAATTGAGAATAAAAATCACTTTGTTTTCTTAAGAGATACAGAAAAAGCCTTTGACAAAATCCAATATTTTTCATAATAATAAAAAATCCTTGGTGAAAATAGGTATAAAATGACCTCAGGACAAACTGATAGTTATTTTTTGGCAAACTAACTGCCAATATCATAAAAATGGGGAAAAACTGAAAGAATTCCCTCTAAAATCAGGAATGAAACAAGGCTGTCCACTCTCAGCACTCTCTTCATTACAATACTGAAAATACGATCAGATAAGAGAAAGAAATAAAAAGGACACAAAGAGGACAGGAAAAAGTCAAACTGTCTCTGCCTGCAGATGTTCTGATCTTTCATATGGAAGAACCATGAAACTTTACCGGAAGATGCTCAGAGCTAATTAACAAATTCATTAAAAAGGCAGAATACAAAATCAACACACAAAAATCAATATTGTTTCTGTACACCAACAATGAATTCACTGAGAAAGAAATCAAGAAAATGATCCCTTTCACAACAGCTTCAAAAAAAATTAAATACCTAGCAATCAACCTAGCCAAATGTTGAAAAATCACTATAGTGAAAATTACAGTACTCTAAAGAAAGAGATCGAGGAGGACACTAAGAAATGGAAAGATTTTCCCTGTTCCTGGATAGAGAGATTTAATATCATTAAAATGGTCATATTAGCAAAAGCAATCTATAGATTTAATGCAATTAAATTAAAATGCCAACAATATTCTTCATGGAAGTAGAAAAAGCCTAAAATATAATGGAACTAGAAGAGACCCAGAATAGCCAAGGCAATTCTGAGTAAAAAGAACAAAGCAGAGGACATTAAAATCCCAAATTTTACTATGAAGCTAAATGAATAAAACAGCATGGTATTGGCACAGAATCAGACACAGAGACCAATGCAACAGAAGACTCACAAGCAACCACGTGTAAGTCTAGTCATCTGACCTTTTGACAAGGGGGCTAAAAGCATATGCTGGAGAACGAAGAGCCTCTTTACTAAATGGTGCTGGGGGATTGGCTATCCGCATGCACAAGAATGAAGCCAGACCCTTATTTCTCACTCTGCTCTAAAATCGTATTGAAATGTATCAAAGACCTAGATACAAAAACCGAAACACGGAAACTGCTGAAAGATAAAATAGGGGAAACATTTGAAGACACAGAAATAGGCAAGGACTTCTGAACAGAACTTCAGTAGGACAAGAAATAATACCGAAAATCAACAAAAATGAGATTATATTAAATTAAAAATCTTCTGCACAGCAAAGCAAACAACCAACAGAATGAACAGACAAACTTTAAATGGGCAAAGATTTTGCTAGCTACTATTCTGATAGAAGTTTAATATCTGTAATATATAAAGAACTCAAAATATTGTACCCTAAAAAACAAATTGTCCAGTCAAAAATGAGTAAATGGAATTAACAACCACTTCTCAAAATAAGAAGCATAAATGGTCAATAAGGGCATGAAAAATGTTCAGCATCATTAGCCATTAGGAAAGTGCAAATAAAACAACACAGAAGTTCCATTTTACTGCAGTAAGAATGTCCCATCATTAAGAACACACACACACTCACACACACACACACACACACACACACACACACACACAAGTGCTGGCATGATGTGAGGAAAAGGAACCCTTCTACGTGACTGGTTGGAATGTAAACTAGTACAACCATTCTGTAAAACTGTATGTACATTCCTCACAAAACTAAAAAACAACAAAATTCCTTTATACTTCTAGGCATTTTCCCAACAGAGTTAAAGGCATCATACTACAGAAATACACGCATACCCATGTTTCTAGCAGTGTATTCATAAGTGTCAAACCGTGAAAGCAACCTATGAAGTATGATTTTAAAAAAATACAGTGTTTAAATTTAAAAATAATTCTTACAGTAAATGAAACATTGCCATTAATCTCTCTTAAATACCTGCCACCCTGGACTGGAGCACGGTTGTCTCATCATCATCCCCACTTTCTGAAGCAACTCCAGAAGTCCCCTTTGATACGTGTCATTAGCTGTGGGGTGCAGCTGCCTGGATGCCTGAATCAATTCAAAACGTACTTTTCATGGTCATTTCAAATCTTCGGGAAAGATCCAGGAAGCCCACGGTGCTAGATCTGGTGAACGGGTGGATTAGTAAACACCTTAAAAACACCTTTTTAATTGACAGAAAATGCCATAAACATTTGACCAACATGGATGATCACAAAATACAGTGAATACCTAACTTTTAAAAAGATGTATTACTTATACGATGTATTACCACCATCCCCCTTAAAATATTCAAAATACTCAAAGCACTTTTTTTCTGCTCGAACACACATAATACACCATTATTGGCAATGTGTTTTTTGGTGTAATAAGATTTTAACATTTAAACATTCAACATATCTTTTGATCTCCCCTTGTAGATAACCAACAATAGATGAATGGATAAAGAAAATGGGGCATATGTTTACACAATGGAGTTTCAGACATGCAAAAGTTAAATTCAAGTCATTTGTTGGAAAAATGGATGAAAATTAAGACCATAATGTTAAGTGAAATGACTCGGACACTGAAGTTTAATTATTACATGTTTTCTCTCATGTGACAAACCCAAAATATAAATAAAGAGTAAAAAAGGGAAATATAGTGAGAAAAAAGAGATATGTTTCTTAGAAACGGAGAATAGAATAGGGCAAGGAGGGAGAGAAGAGGGAATAGAGGGGGGGAGAAAATGGTATTAAAATGATGAAAAAAAAAGTACCAATTTCCCAAAATGAATGTAATTATCATGTATTTCAAACATATACCAATTAAACAAAAAAGATATTTTAAAAACAAAAAAGTACAAGAAGTCTTGAATAAAGAATAAAAGAAAATAGAAGAACTACAGTTTGTCAATTAGTGAATACAAATAATGATACTGAGTAGAATATCTCAATATTGATGATGAACTAAAAATTATGAGTATTACTCAGGAATAAAGAAGGATTAATTAAACTCCTTTGTAGGAAAATTGATACACCTTAAGACTGTAGTGCTAAGTGAAATAAATGAGACATAGAAGGTTAAATATTATGAGGTTTCTCTCATATGAAAAACCCAAAATGTAACTAATTTAAAGAGCAAAATAAAAGATAGGTGATAAGAAACAGGGAGATAGACTTTGTGGAGATGGAAAGGGGCTCTAAGTGGGAAGAGAAGGGAGGCAGGGAAGGGGGAGGAAAGTAAAAAGGATCCAGATTCCACATGTATATGTACCAACTTCCTGCAATAGATGGTTCTTTGGGCAGTCATGGGTGAGTTGCTGTCCCTACATGTTTTCATTTTTCTTTGAATATACTGGGAGTAGAGTATTTATTATGTATCAGAAACATATAAAATTAATCCTTTTAAAAAAAGAAGATACTACGTATCACCAGTAAGTACTTGGAAATGTGCTTATTATCACCACTGATTAGGGAAACGCATGTCAAAACCCCAGCAGACACTACCCTACACCTACTATGGTGGCTAAAATCAAAAGGAAAAGCAGTGCTGTGTGTTACTGAGAATGTGGAGAGATGGAAACATTTACACACTGCTGGTGGAAATAGGAAATGGTGCACACACTTGACAAACGGTTTGACAGTTCCTCATGTCCACTGTAGACTTCTATAAGACCCAACAACTCTACTCCCAGTATATTCAAAGAAAAATGAAAACATGTAGGGACAGCGACTCACCCAAGACTGTCCAAAGAACCATCTGTAGCAACTCAAAACACAAACACTGCCATGCATTAGTTTCTGTGACTACTGTAACAGATTTCCCCAGACTTGTGGCTTAAAATGACAAAAATGTATTGGCTCTATATGTCCAGAGTCCAAAATCAATGTAACTTTAAATGTCTTTGGAAAAAAATACAAAGCTTCCTACTATTAACAAAAGATGATCTCCTAACAAAGCATCGTTGGCTGAATTTGACTGTATGATAATAAAATAATTTTTTATGTATAAAATAATTTTTAATGTGACCACCTATAATATGAGAAAAGGAAGGAAGACAATACTCTTCTTTGAAAATAACCAGATTTTTACATTTGGCTTTGTTCTTGTAAGTAACTAACTCAGTTATAATGTCAACTTAAATTTAAAAGAGATATTTGCAAAAAATAAATTAACAAATGCTTCAAACTAAATTTTTGTCTGATATTATAACTATGCAGAAAGATACTATTCTAGGTTACTTTACAACAGTAACATTTTCATGTTTCTACTCAGTAATATGTACCCTAGGGATATAAATAATACATAAACTTTAATCTCTTTGCTAGTACTGTAAATATAGTTAGCATGACACGTTGTGTGTATGGTGGCATGAAATAATTACAATAAATAACTATCATGGCTAATTACTAGAATTTGAAATATCAGTACAAACTTACAAAGTAGTGTTTAAAATGTTAAGTTAATAGAAAAAAGGTCTGAGAACAGTAGCACTAAAAAAAAACTTCCTCCTGAGAGAAGCTTCTCTGAATATTATTTTCTTATAAGATAAACCAGGAATCCTTAATGAATTATTCCATAATCTGGTACAAAATGATGGAATACGGATATCAGCAATTTGCAATACTCATGGAGTTAATGCATATAGTCAATAATTATCAATAGTTTCCAATAATTGAAGAAGAATTAGACATTCTCAATAGAAGTTCCCTGTAATTCTCAAGTTTTACAAAAATAAAATCTAAAGTAAGTTTGATAAGTCTCTAGATTTACCCTTAAATTTATAGGACATGTAGTGTACAGAGGAATGTGATAAAGGATACTACACCTGACCAGCTTCCAAATGAATTCTATCCACCCTTCTGCTAACAAATCACTTGAAGGCCTTCAAAACTTTTCTAGAACATAAAGGCTAAAAATTCCACATTATGTTGATAAAGACCACCATATTATGGAAATCAAGTTATAAGAAAAATAGCACAAGGACTTAAGCCATGGCCAACATTCATTAACGAACATTTTTGGAGGGATTCTAAGTAAAGTATTACCAAGAAATCATGAATGACATTGACCATATTGCCACCAATGCCCTATGCAATGATAATTAGAAAAAGAGAAGACACCTCTGCTGCTTTTGTACAAGTTATTTTTAAAATAAAATTCAAAACCTATTTCTGATTCTAAAGTTAAAATAAAATTCTTGGTAAATAAAGTCAAAAGCAAACATTGCCCTGGATCGTGAAGCATTGAAAGTGTCCTTATTAAAGTCAGAAGTAAAACAAAGTTGACTATGGAGGCCACAGCCAGTACAGGTAGGTAAAAGAAATAAATATGAGCCGTAAAACTGGAAAGGACTCAAAATTCTTGACATTCGGCAAAAATAAAAGAGCATATATACAAAACTCAAGAGACTTAGCTGAACACAAAGAGAACCCAGTAAAGTGGGAGATTATAAAATCAACATGTAGACTTCTGTAGCTGTGAACTATTATAAAATATCAACCACTTAGAAAACATAGTGAGAAAAAGAATAAAACTATGATAGCAACAAAGAATAAAAATATGAGCCTTAACAAAAATGTGTTGGTGCTATACGAAAAAAATTTGTAAATACTATGGGAACAGTAAAGCACACACATATTTTAATGAAAGGATATTCTGTTTTTGAGGTGAAACATCCATACAATAAAACTATCAAAATCTTTAAGCCAAACCAAGATGCATCATGTACAGGTACAAAATAAATGTGATGAATGTGATCATTACATGTACATTGTACCAATACATGTTCTTGGTTAAAAATTAAAAAAAAAAATTTTTAAATCTTTAAGCCTATAAGACCATATAAGCTTATGAAGCTGTCAAAATCCTATCAACAAATCTATAAATATATATTTCTGTAACAGTAATATTTTAGAGGATAGAGAAGTCATTAAAAAAAGACATCAGTTTATATAGAAAAGTAGACATGAAAGTATATCCAGAATAATTCTAAAGATGTTTTTAAAGACTTATAAGGTATAAGAATTATAAGCTTACTACTTTTAATGAATAGAAGAGAAACATTAATGAAATAGAAAAGAAAGTCCAAAATCAGTAAAAATTTAGTATAATATTTAATATTAGGCCAAACTTGCTCAAAAAAGATGGAGTGACAAATGATTAACTCCTCTGGAAAGTGGTGCAGATCAGTATGTGCTGTGTTCTTTGTATCAAAATTATTTCTATAAAGATCAAATTGCCTACTTAAAAAAAACTTTAAAATTCTAGAATGAATACAAAAAGATTTCTTAAATGATAAATCTAACTAATCTTCAAATTAAATCCAAGACTAATCAAAAACAAAATTTTCCATGGAATTTGACGATCCATTGCCAAAATTCCTACAAGGTAGAAGTACATGCTTGAGAATGACACAAAACATTTTAATCCAGAAAAAAAGATAGACCAATTTGCCCTGCCTGGCAGCAGACATAACACTTATGCCCTCCACCTGTTCCCCCTTCTTGAAAAACAAGTTCTTATTCTGTGAGTACTGGATTTACCCTGTCTGACCTTAAGTAAACTCGTTGTACAATAGGATCAAGGGCAAATCTCCCAGCACAGCTCGGTTTTGTTTTGTTTTTCAGTTATATGTGGGGTAAGGGTGTAAAGTTTCTTCGAAAGCTTTCTGTGCTTGTCTTTGTTTAAAAGTAACTGAAATGTGACTGTTTACTATCAGTGGAAACAGCATATTAATGAGCTGTCAGCCTCCAGTTATCTCAGGCAGAGTTTGAGCCTGTGCGCTCTCGAATCCCCATCAGCAGGACGTGACTAGCGCACCTTTTGCTAAGCCCGAGTCTCCTGTCCACAAACACATCCTCCTCTGGTTGGAGGAAGAGCCTGCTCCACAGGGCTGCCTAGTAGTAATTTTCCCCCAGGGCACTGTTGACAAATGAGATAACGTTTGGCATTAACTAGCAATGAAAAATGGCTCTCAGTTTTGAGGTGACTGTTTGTCCCCCGCTCTTCTGGGATGCATACTATTGACGGCCCCTTCAGGACATTTTACCTCCAAATGAATTTTCTTAGTTGTTAAAGAAAGAGCAAATGCATTGAGCAGATTTATGAGTCCTGCCTGTCTGCCTGGGAAGCTAGCTGCTTTGACATAATCTCCAAAAGATGCCTCAGGTATTGAATTAACTCAATTTCAAGAGGCAGTCACATTGGACAGCTGAGCTCCATTCATTTTACCAGCATCTAACACAAGCTGCCTGGGCTCCAGAGGAACTGCTGTGATTGGCTAAAAACCGTGAGGGCATTCATTCATTCATTCATATTTACTGAGCATATACTACAGATATCATTCTGAATCCTGGGGACATGGATGTAAATCAATCAGGCAAAACTGCAACCCACCAGGAGCTCACATTCTAATACAATATACAATAGCCTAAGAATATTTATGTGATTAATACTATCAGGATTCAAATTAAAAAGCAGGCCTAGATATCTGCAGATGTATTTTACCACAAAGTAGAAGTAAAACGAGCACATGGAAGCAGAGCAGGCACTTGGCCCGTGTGATTGCTTCTTCAACAGGAGCACTTCTCGGCTGACCATCGGCCGGGTCTGTGGTGTGCATGTGGAGAAAATAGGATTCTGGTAAACTTGCAAATAGAAAGTGATAGATTTAAACCAGGATGCTGCCCTACATGCTTGTCAAAACCCCACTTCTTGCCTGGTTTACCCCCATCAAGCTGTGTTATTTCACTCCTAACAACACTTGAGTGTCTACTATGCTAGGAAATTATGACTTTCGATGGAACATGGTGTTTTGCCTTGGGATCAGTTGTTAAGCTCCAAAGACAGTAATCCTTCCTGTATGTGGTTTCGCTTTCAGCAGTTTTGGTCACTGGCAATCATCCACAGTCCTAAAACATCAGATGGAAGATTTTAGGAATAAACGACTCATGGGTTTTAAAGGTGCACGTTCTGAATAGCACGATGAAATGTCACACGGTCCTCCTCCACCCTGCCCGTGATGTAACTCTCCACTTTGTGCAGCGTGTCCACACTGCATATGCTTCCGTCTGTTAGCCACTTGGTAGCCTTCTTCTCCATATCGCAGGGCTTGGATTCAGGTGAGTTCTATTTTACTGGATAGTAGCCTCGAAGTGAAAGAACAGTGAGGCTGGCAAGTCAGATATGCCCAATACAGGTATAAACTATTTCCTTCAAATACAAGGTGAAAACATGAGACATTTCGAACACATTCGTATAACCATTGTTAAAATATATGCTATAATTCCTTTATTTTTCTAGTTATTGTGGTTATTTTTTATTGTACCTACTTTATAAATTAAACTTTATCCTAGGTACGTGTTTATAGGAAAATCATATAACATATGAATTTGGTACTATCCACACTTGCAGACATCCAGTAACATTTTGAAATGTATCCTCTGTGGATGAGGGAAATGCTATATTAGCTTGCTCACTTCTTGTCATGCCGTTGAATCCCAACAGTAATGTCTGTTGTGGATTAGATTTAAATGTCCCACTAAAATCTCCTGGGTTTGGAAGGTGATTGGGTCGTGGAGGCTCGCTACTGCTCAGTGGATTCATGCATTTTGTATTTCAGTAGCTGAATGTTATTAGGTGAGACCCAGTTAGAAGTTCCCTGGGGGTGTGACCTGGGAGGATATGTTCTTGTCCCTGGTGACTTCTCCTTCCTTTCTTGTGGAGATGTTGACCAGAGGTATATATGAAATGAAGAGAATAAAGGAATACTTTGGACCCAGCCACAAGCCCAAAACTCCTGGAGTGCATGGTTAAAGATTAAAAGATAGCCTCCAGGGCCACAGTCCAAGTAGGATCAAAACATTTTGCCTTAAGGAACATATGCTCTGGCCCTTGTCCTCCTCGTACTCCAATTTATTACTTAGATTGGCCCTAAGGTCAGTCATGTAGCAGACCACCCTGCCCTTCTCCTATCCTTCCCCTGTCCTTCCTCTGTCCCCTACATGAATTCCTGCACAAGTGTCCTACTTTTGTCATTTATTCTTCCTTCCTGGTTCTATCAATAAAAGCCACAGAGGCTTCTGTTCAGGGCTGTTTTTTCCTGAGACTCTCTCACGATGAGAGATTCAGGTAAAAGACAGTCCCTCTGGGCCTTCTTGGAGGTTAAAGTGAACATAGACTCTGACTAATCTCTCATCCTTTGAGCTGAACCAGTTACGAACAATGGCCCTTTTTCTGCTTCCTGGCTGCCATCAGGTGAGCAGCTTTCCTCTGCCAAGCACTTTCACCATGCTGTGTCTTTCTCAGAGCTGGATGACTTGGACTGAACTCCTGGGAAACAGTGAGTCAAATCAGCCTCTGCTCCTTTAAATTTCAGGTCTTGGGTATTCTGTCTCAGCAACAGGAAAGTAGCTAACATAATACACTCTCATGGCTATTTGGTATCCCCACTTTTAAAGATTCAGAAGAGTGCAGTCTGTTGCACAAGGTCACACTGCCGGAAAAGGACAGCACTTCAGGCAGACCTGAGTTTCCTGCTTTCACATCTTGTGTTCTGAAGTGTGCAATGAAGAGGAAAACTCAAGACACCTTTTTTTTTTTTAAACTGAAGCCACGAGCTTCATTCGGATTCTGTACATATATGAGAAGGTGTATTTAGCCAAAATCATGAATTCCTTTGCATATGTAAAATGTTTCTGTAAGTCCCCATCTGGATGTGAAACGTTTTGTTGGTGTCCTACTTCTGTAGGATCAGTGTTTCTAAAGATTTACTTCGGATCTTCAGAGGAAGGCTTGAGCTTGCAGGTTAGGCCGCTTCTGGCATGGATCTGTGCTGGCTCCGCCCCCTCCCGAGGAAGACAGCTCCGGTCTCCATCTTTGGAGTGAGTCTTGAGCTTGCAGGTCAGGCTGCTTCCCGGCACAGATCTGCGCTGGCTTGGCCCACACACCAGTAGGGTGAACCTCAAGTAAGGTGGGAAACATCTTGCACTGAAAGCACTGTTACCTGTCTCCTTCCATGTTTTTTGTTGTTGTTGTTGTTGTTTTCTTTTCCCATTTCTCTTCTGATCCACGTCATTACTATCTGGTAAAGCCAACAATATCCACACCACTAAGGAACTTTTAGAGACATAAACTATAAGGAGACGTGGGCAGGCTACTGAGGATCACCCAGAGAGCTGCAGTCTGACAACTGTCCCCCAGACTCCGTGCTTGGAGGCCAGGATCAACATAGTACCCAGCCCTGACCACTGCAGGCACGGTAGGGCTAACGAGCACAGAACCAGGTTTCAGCCTGTGCCCCCCACAGAGTGGTAGCCATCAAAGAAATCCCACTGTATGTGTATGTATACATAATATATGTATATATTGGTTTTGTTTCTCCTTATTTTCTCTTTCTCTTATTCATCCTGATACCTGTCCAATACATTCTCTTGTCTACATATTCTTTCTTGTTGTTATTGTTTTGATTTTTACTTTTATTGACTCCTGCTTGGCTCGTATCTTTCCTTCCTCAAGCAAATGCTGTTTTTCCTTTTCTTCTTGTTTTCTCTCTCCTTTTCCTTTTTCATATGAATAAATATTGTATAGAATCTACATGGTTTGACCCACTACTCTCACCTTTCACTGTCTGTAAACTATCTACTCAAGTTTCTCAAAGCATAAGTAACATCCTATTGTAAGTTCTACATCTATTAGAACTTTCCTCATTACCTCTATACCTCTTCCGATCCCTCATTATCCCTGTTACAAGCAGGGGGGAAAATCACTCTACTAACAAAATACCCACTACATGCAAATTCCTGGTTTATATTGGATTCTGCTTTATGACGGTGTAGACCTTGCTCTTAAGGTTAAAGATACAAAGTTAATTTCTACCACAGTCGGTCAATTTCATAAATGTAATTGATGCTATTGTTAATGTACTAGTGTAATGAGTGTGCCATACAGGCTATAACCAGTTGTACATTCTCATATGGTAATATTGTAATTATCTGAGGTAATAATCATTAACCTAATCCAGGGTTGTTATGGTTTGTGTCTAGATGTCCCCCCAAAGCCTCATGTGGTAAGAGATAGCTGGATCTAGAGTGTGTGATTACTAAATTGATCCATTGATCGGTTTGGCATTGTTCTGCTAGGATCAAGGATGTGAGCCTGAGATTGGGGGTGGGAGTGCGGGCTGCCCTGGGGGCAGGTAGCCTAGATAATAGATACAGGAAGAAGCTTAACTAGCTGCTTGTTTGCATTGTTTATTTGCATACATTCCTTGCATTTTCCTCACTTCACTTTGCGGCCGGCCGGCTGCCGGTCTGCCACGCCAGCTGCCCTGCCTCGGACCAGCGGACTATAGAATGAAACCTCTGCAGACTGTGAGCTAATAAACCTTTCTTCCCCTAACTTTGGGTGTCGAGTATTCTGTCCCAACAACGAGAGAAAAGTAACTAAAACAAGGGTCTTGAGACAACCACGAGAACCAAGAATCACATATGCCTAGAAGACGCTGAACAAACAGAATTCTCCTAAAAAGTATTGATATTTGTCTTCAAGCAACCTCCCATAATCAAAATATAAAAATCAGCACTGAAACTAAAAGGGGGGAAATACATATAGATACCAAAAAAAAAAAAAAAGGAAAGAAAATGTCGAGACCCAGAAGCAAAATACAACCCCAGACCCCCAGCTCATCCAGAACAAATCCAGAGGACAACGAAATAGAGGAAATTGGAAAACACTCAACCAAACTTTCAGAAATGATAGCAGCAGAAGTTAAAAAACAGATGGATGAGGTTATAGAGAACATCAGATTAGAAATAATTGGTCAAGTTAAGTCAGAGATGACGACCATAATGAAAGACCTGCTTAGTGAATTTAGAGTAGACACACATAAAAAAACAGAGGAGCTAAGAA
>PVJO010019914.1:0-33202 GCA_004026905.1 Hystrix cristata
GGGGCCTCTCACCTGGCTGGCTGGCTGGCTGGCTGAAAGTCCGGCCCTTACCAAGCGCCTCCCCTCCCCCTTCGTGTGTCCAGGGCGGGAGGGGGAAATCTCTCTGTCGCCTGGCAACGGATGTCGCAGGGCGGGATCGCTTTGCAGGCTTTGTCCCGCTGGCTGCTGGGGCCTCTCACCTGGCTGGCTGGCTGGCTGGCTGAAAGTCCGGCCCTTACCAAGCGCCTCCCCTCCCTCTTCGTGTGTCCAGGGCGGGAGGGGGAAATCTCTCTGTCGCCTGGCAACGGATGTCGCAGGGCGGGATCGCTTTGCAGGCTTTGTCCTGCTGGCTGCTGGGGCCTCTCACCTGGCTGGCTGGCTGGCTGAAAGTCCCTATTTTTAAAATCTTTATGTCACAATTTGTAGGGCCTGAAGAGTGAGTTATATCCTCCCCCTATTTGGCAAAAATTGAGGTTAACAGTGAATGCAACCATATTGCCTGGTGGTATAGTAGCCCACTAGTTTTGCATTTATGGGATTTTACCCTGTCTAAATGGGAGTAGACTGAGGAGAAGTGCTTGCTAGACTTGTATTCTGCCTGCAGTCTAGACCAGCGCAGTGACCAAACCTAATATCCCTTCAAAAAGTAGAAAAGTTTGGGTAAAAATGGGGCGGAGGAAAAGTAGCTGAGGGTAAAGGAATGGAGGAGTGGGTTATGTAATGAGGGAAATCCAGTATTAAATCAACACCTTGAAAGAGGCTTAGAGCAAGAGATGACTTGTCTCTTAGGTCAATTATATTAAATGCCGTTATGGGCAAAGCCTCGTGTTGCTGACACCATGCCTGCTTTTGGAGCCTGACAAGGGTGAATGGAAGCCACGCCCTGGGAGACATTTTCTTGATATGGTGACGGACAAGAATGATTATTGGTGACTGAATGAGACTCTAATGATGTGTCAGTATCATTTGAATTTTATGATCCCTTATTTTATTTTATATTTGTGTGCTAGGAATACAGTCCAGGGCTTTGTATTGCTAAGAAAGTGCTCTTTCCCTGAACTACATCCCAGCCCATATGATCCTTTTGCTATCAAAGACCAGGGGTGGCCTGTGGTATAATGTACTCATAGTTCTCCATTTCTTTCTTAATTATATTTTATATTCCAGATGTGAATTCTTTGTCCATTATATATATAGAAAATGCCTTCTTTCAGTTTGAGGCATCTCTTTTCACTTAAAAATATATTTAACTCATAAAACATTGTAGCTATTTAAGGAGTACGATGTGATGTTTTGGCACGTGTATACACTGTGTAATGTTTAGATCAGTGTATTCATGTCTGTCTTCCCAAATTTTCTTTTTTGTAGTGCTGGAGATTAAATCCAAGGCCTTGCACATGGTAGGCACCCGCTTCAGCACTGAGCTGTACTCTCAGCCTCCCCTCAAATGTTTGTCATTTCTTTATGGTGAAAGAATTCAAAAGCCATTATTGTAGCTTTTTTTTTTTTTCTGGTACTAAGGATCGAACCTAGGGGACACTCTACCACTGAGCTACATCTCCTGCCCCTCCCAAATTTTCAGAGAGGGTCTTCTTTTGTTTTTTTTTAACAGTACTGAGGATTGAACCTGGGCCTTTGCACCCAGTTACATCCCTAGTCCCTTTTTTATTTTGCGACAGAGGCTCACTAAGTCACCCGCTGGGCTTGAATTTAAAGTCCTCTTGCCTCAGCCTCTCAGAGCTTTGGGATTATAGGCATGTGTCACCATACCCAGGTGGACAGGGTCTTGCTAAATTGCCCAGGCTGCCCTCACATTTATAGTCCTCCTGCCTCAGCCTCCCGAGTAGCTGGGATTATAGGAATACTTCTAACTTTTTTGACCTTTTCACTTTTATTTATGTATATTTGCAGTGCTGAGGCTTGAACCCAGGTCCCATGCACACTAAGCAAATGCTCTACTAGTGAGCTATATACCCAGCTGTCTTTGAACTCTTTGGTGGTATGTTTCAATGAACAGATTTTGTTTTGATAGTTTGTATTTGAAAACTGGGCCTGGTGGCACACACCTGTAATCCCAGCATTCTTGGAGGCTGAGGCAGGAGGATTAGCAAATTAATGAGTCCTGATCCTAAAATAAAAAAAAAGGTCTAGGGATATAGCTCAGTGCAAAGGCTTTGAGTTTCAATCCCCAGCACTACAGGAAAAAAAAGTTTGTATTTGAAACTATCTCAAGTTCACATAAATGTTGCAAATACAGTGAAAATTGCTTTTTTTTTCTGCGGTGGCCTAGGCTTGTCGTAGATACTCAGGAGGTGGAGGCAGGAGGATTGCTTGAGGCCAGGAGTTGAAGGCGAGCCTCGGCACACAGTGAGGCATACCCTGAACAAATGAACAAAAATTGTTGGAGATGTAGTTCAGTGGTAGAGCTGAGCATGTACAAATTCAGTGACTAAGGCAGAGAAGATCACACTCATGTTTTCACGAGCCGGCCTTTCTGATGGATGGCACTCAGTAGCAGCATTCATTGTATTTTTGATCACATCTCATAAAAACACATATAAAAGAGGACTTCCAGAACTGCTTCAGAAAGCGGGAGAATGATAAATGTGTTTGAACTTACATGAGGAATATTTTGAGGTAGATTAATGGCAATGTGTTTTTTTACTATAACAGACATGTGCCACCACGCCCGGCTTGCATTTTTTTTTTTTTTGTTTTTTGTTTTGTTGGGACACAGCCTCAGTCTATGGTCAGGCTGGTCTGGAATTCCCTACATAGCCCAGGTTGGCCTTGAATTTGTGTTCCTCCTGCCTCAGCCTCCTGAGTGCTGGGATTATAGGTGTGCACTGCTGCATCTGGTTTAAAATTTGTTCTTGCTATAGATTTTAGGAGCCTCAGCATATGTTTTTTTTTTTTTCTTTCCTTATTAAGTCAAAGCTTTTCACCTTTTCACTTAAAGGAAGCACTTTATGGACTCTCTCTTTGACATGTCCAAATTGCCAGCATCACTACTCTTATATTTTGAGGCTATTGTTAAGTAAAATAGGGCAGTGAAGATAGGCACTGTGATGCTTTAACAGTCATTATAGTTTGTATCTAGGTGTCCCCCCAAAACCTCATGCAGTCATAGGTGGGGCTTTTCGGAGGTGGCTGGGATCAAAGATACAATGCTAGGATTACGGGTGTGGGTGCTACCCAGGTGGGCAGCCTGGATAAAATACAGGGGGCAGAAAGAGGCTTGTCGCTTGTTGTTTATTGCTGCTGCTGCTTGTCGTCTGCTCTTCGATGCCCTCTGCCAGGCCACCCTGCCTTGGAGCCAGCTGATTATGGGCCGAAACCTATACAAACTGTGAGTCAAATAAACCTTCCTCCTTTAATTTTGGGTGTTGAGTTTTTTTATCTTTTTTTTTTTTTTTTTTTTTTTTTTTGCTGGGGATCGAACTCAGGGCCTTGTGGTTGCGAGGCAAGCACTCTAACCACTGAGCTAAATCCCCAGCCCCTGGGTGTCAGATATTTTGTCTCAGCAATGAGGAAAGTAATGAAGACATTTGATCTGATAACCAAGATGGCCACTAAGTGGCTAATGGGTAAGTTATGTATAACAGTGTGGATATATTACCCAGTTTGGGGGTGCTCGTTTCTCCCTCTGGAGTTGGTTTCCAGGTTCTTTTTTGTCTCAAAGAACTGAACAAGGCCAGCAAAAATGGTGACAAAGTTTATTTGAGAAAGTAAAAGTGAAGGGTGAGGGAGAAACTGACTCTGCAGAGCAAATTTGGGCCTGGGGAACACAGGGCAGGCTACTGCGAGCAAAGTCACAGCAGTGGGCTCTACACGGCAGCTGTGTCCTTTTATCCCTCCACACACTGCGGGAACCCTCGAGAACTCCATGTATGGGGCCTAGGGAATTATTTGGTGTGTGTCCTGGAGTCTGGTCATGCTTACTTCCCCAGACAGCTTTGCCACGCCCTGCCTTCCTGCCTTGGGTATGCTGCACAAGAGTTAGAAATGACTGAATACTCAGTCGTCCCCCATACCACGGTGTGTAGTTAATGTCTCACATCTTCTGTAGGTCGTTAGTCCAGCTACTGCTTAGTAGGTTCCTCAGAGCAGCGTCATAAGGATGAAATCAGGACAGTGGCCGGGCTGTGCTCCTTTCTGGAGCTAGGGCTCTTCTCCAATCTTATTCAAGTTGTTGGCAGGACTGAGCTCCTCACAGTTCTAAGACTGAGGGCATCAATTCCTAGAGGCTGCCCTTCTCTACTAAAGTTCATAACTTAGCTATTTGCTTCACCTTGGTCAGCCAAAGAGGATCTTTGTCTTTTTTTCCAATTTTTTTTATTGTGATGAAACACACAATAAAATATACTGTAGTTAGCTATAACATTAAATTCATTCATAATGTTGTGCAACTGTATCATATTCGCCCCCAGCATTCTTAGCATCTTGGAAAAGTGGAACTCAGTACCCATTAAACACTGACTCCCTATTCCCTCTTTCCCTGAAGCCCTGGCAACCATCACGCTATGCTCTGTCTCTATGATTTTGACTACTTGGTACCTCATATAAATGGAATCGTAGTATTTGTCATTTCGTGATAGGCTTATTTCATTAGCATAATATCCTCAAGTTTCATTTATGTTGTGACCCATGTGAGAATTTCCTTCCTTTGTAAGGCCGAATAATACTGCATTGCATGTATAGCTTACATTTAGCTTATCCATTGACGGACACTTGGATTGTTTCCATGTTTTAGCTGTTGTGAATAATGCCGCTCTGAACATGGGTGTATAGACACCTCTTTGAGATTTCCTTTCAATTCTTTTGGATATACCTCTGGAAGTAGAACTGCTATATCATATAGTAATTCTTTTTTCTCTCTTTCTTTGTACAGTACTGGGAATTGAACCCAGGGTGATTTCACTGAGCTACATACACAGCCTTTTTTTTTTTTTCCTCAAAGTCCCGCCAAAGTCTTGCTTGAGTTGACCAGGCTGGGCCCAAACTTGCAGTCCTCCTGCCTCAGCCTCCCAGAATTCTGGGATTTCAGGCATGTGCTACCACACCGAGCGGGTGATTCTGTTTTTAAGTATTTGAGGTTGCATACTGTTTTCCACAGTGGCTGTACCATTTTAGATTCCTACCAACTGTGCGCAGGGGTTCTGATTTCTTCATATCCTCACCAATATTTGTTATTTTTTTTTATAGTAACCATCCTAATGAGTGTGAGATGGTATCACATTGTAGTTTGGATTTGTATCACCCTAATGAGTAGAGATATTGAGTATCTTTCCATGTGTTTATTGATCATTTGCCTTTCTTTGGAGAAATGTTTATTCAAGTCCTTTTTCCTTGTTTTGTTTTGCTGTTTTTGACACAGTCTTGATGTATAGTGCAGGCTGGCCATGAACTCACTATGTAGCCCAGGCTGACCTCAAACTCAAGACCCTCAACACAAAGTTTAGAAAGTAAGCATGATGCTCAACAGTCCCATGTAGCTAGGTACTTCTGAGTTTAGATTTATGTCTGATATTCTGGGAAGACACAACAAAATAGGAGGTGTAGTCATACACATCAAGGACAGTGCCACCTACTGCTACTTTGCTGAAGTTGGTTATTAATTCTAGGAGCTTTTATTTCTTCCAAGTTCTTTTTATTATTTATTTTGAGACAGTGTCTTGCTAAATTTTCCTGCCTGACCTTGAACTTCCAGTCCTCCTGCCTCAGCCTTATGAGTAGGTGGGATTACAGGCCTGCGCCTCTGTACCTGCTACATTCAGTGTTTAAATAAGAGTAAAAGCAACAAGATGGAGCTGGAAATCTAGCTCAGTGGTGCAGCACTAGTGTAACATGTGTAAGGCTCTGGGTTTGATCTCCAACACCACAAAAAAGAAAAAAAAAGTAGAAAACCATAAGATTTTGCCTGCAGTTGATAAAAGAAAAGGTGAACATAAATTAGCATCTGATTGGTTAATTAAAATGCTTCTGAGCCAGTGTGAAATTACTTGGCACTCAGTGATATACCAGTCACACTATGTGGGCTTAAAAAGCTTTAGAGCAAAATAACTCTATAAACAAAATGTGCTGACATGCTGTGGTGCACGCACACCTGTAATTCTGGCGCTCTGGGAGGCTGAAGCAGGAGGATCACAAGTTCAAGCCCAGCCTGGGCAATTTGGCAACTTAGTGAAACCTCTTTCAAAAAAAGTGGAGTGGAGGGCTGGGGATGTAGCTCAACGTGAAGAGCCTAGCTTCAATGACCAGTACCAGAAAAAAGAAATGTGTCATCCGAGAGCATGCAGATGGTGAGTACCTGAAATACTACATAAGGAAACCCACGGAGGAAAATTGTATCAGGCTTTGATTCTTTAGGCTTCTAGCCAGCAGTTGGTTCCCATATGCAAGGTCTAAGCAGCCACTTAGTTATTTTTATCTCTCAGTTTTTCTGAGTTAGGCCATTTTAACCCATACCCTCCAAGCAGGGTGAAAGACACATTTTATTACATAGATAGTTGGAAAGCGTAAAGCAGTCCCACTTCCCTAGTAGGATTTAGTTGTATTAAATTGTTCAAGAAACAGTGATTATTGCATAGATTGTACTTGTCTCCCATCTGAGTATAGTTTCCATTTTGAGTGCTCTCCTTTTCATTGCCCCCCAGAATCCTCACTCTGTCATCCTTCCCTTTTTGTAGTCTTCCCCATGCTTTTCCAAGACTCTCTGGCTGGTTTTGTTTTTTTCTGGGTTGCTAAGTGTTGCACAATTTGAGTTTTCTGTTAGTGTTGTTCTGAAAGGAGTCTGTGTGGGAGGAGCATTACTACTCAATGAGGAAGTGCCAGTCAATACCTAGAGGACTAGGGAAAGGTGCTGTGCCGGGCCCGCAGTGTACAAATGTCTGCCCCAGAACGATATCCGGTAGATGTAGTTGTGCTTCCTGCCTAGGTCACAAATGGCTGTGCTTCCAAAGGGAACTGATTTGTAAAGGAAGAATCATCAGGAAGACAGAGTTGAATTATTACGGCAGGTCTTCTTTCTCTTGTATAAGATTCTCTTTTCGAATTTTGTATCTGTTTGTTTTCAGCAAAACAAAAGCTCTGTCTGCATCTACTCTTTCTTTGGAGTTTTTGTTGTTGTTTTGAAATGCTTTGGATTCAATCTAGGGCCTCACAACTGCTAGGCAAGTGCTCTATCACTGAGCTACACCCTTAGCCCCTACTTTTTCTTTCGTTTTTGTAAAATGAACACTTCTGCCTGGTCCAATGCAATCTGCGGTTTTGCACATCCTTGAGCTGCCCTATCCTCTGTCTTTTTACATTCTTTTTGTCATTCTTGCTTTCTTTTAATATCTAACTTTTTTTTTCAATTTCCTTTTTGGGCTGGGGGTCCAGCTCAGTGACAGAGTACATGCTGATGTTCTGTGTTCAGTTCCTAGCACCCCCAGAAAATCATTCTTAATTTCTCTTTGTTCTTCTTCTTTCTTATTCTTTCCTGTCTCCAAGTGTTTTGGTTAGTCTGTTCCCCCTGACAGTGATACTCTCTGTAAGTCTTTGATTTGAATTCATACTAGGTCCCTAAAGGGGGATTACATGGCCTGAACTATCCCCTCTCCACACCACTGCATTGCAGTATCTTACTTGCTATCAAGAGAGGTGAATAGTGTATAAAAAACCCTCTACATTATTGGGCTGAGGGTTTTTAGAAGTGTTGTTGGGCTCAATAAGGGATGGAACACAGATTAAACTTTCTAAACTGGCTCCCACTGACAACCGACTTTAGTGAGTATACCTCTAGGTGTTGATTTTAGTAACAGAAGTGTATGAGGTTGCCTCTGTCATTTTCTCATCTTCCGTGTAGAATGCTCATCATCATGTGCCTTGAACACCATGCTGTTCTCCCTGGCCACTGCAATGGCGACTTGAATGGTGCCCTGCAACCACAGCATCACTCCCTTCTCTGCTGTCTGTTAAAAGGACACTTGTGTTTGGATTTAGAGACCACCCAGGTAATCCGGATGGTCTCAACTCAAAATCCTTACCTGCATCTGCAAAGATCCTTGTTTCAAATAAGGTCACGTTCTTAGGGTCTAGATGTTATGTTGTGGACATCTCTTCTCTCTTTTTGTGGTACTGGGATTACTCAGCAGTGCTCTACCACTGGGCTATGCCTCCGGCCCTTTCTTTATTTTTAAGTTTTGAGACAGAGTCTTGCTGGCCTTGAACCTGCAATCCTTCTGCTTTAGCCCCTCAAGTAGCTGGGATTACAGGCATGCACCATTGTGCTCAGCTAGATATATCTCTTAATGGGATACTATTTAACCCACAGGTGTTCATCTTCTACTCTCCAAATTCGCATCCACTTCATATGCAAAATGCATTTGCCCCCATCTGACATCCCCGAAAGTCTTAACCCATTACAGCATCAGTTTACATTGTGGATCTATAGTTAGAAAACAAGTTATCTCCTTCCAAAATATAATGGTGGGAGAGGTATAGAATAGACATTCCCATTACAAAAGAGAGAAATTGGAAGGCTTAAAGGAGTTACTTATCCCCGGAAAGTTCTAAATCCAGTGAGCAAACTTCTGTCAGGTTTTAAGGCCTGAAAATAATCCTCTGTTACTTGTTACAGATCGTTTTGTGTGTTTTCTTTTTTGGTGCTGAGGAAGGAACCCAGGGCCTTACACTTGCAAAACAGGTGCTCTACCACTGTGCCCCCACCTCCAAGTCCCAACCAGGTAGTTTTAGCATCCATCTGCTGTCTGTGAAATTTTGGAAGTCTGACAGCCCTCTGTCATTTTGTCCTGTCTCTGTCCCTTTATGTTCAAGCTGATATAACATTCTCAAAAGCCTTATTGCTTTCCTGTGTATGTCCCCATTAAACAAAAAGGTCCTTCACAGATCTTTTCCGGATAATCCCATCTTCATTTCTGGCTCCTGCTAAGATAGTTCAGTGGACCCGTGAATCACACCTAATCCTGTCCCTGTGACTTTATCCTCTGCTGGTGTGGAGGTCTTAGTTTCAAAGGGAGGAGTGCTTCTACCAGGAGACACAAGAGTGATTCCACTGAACTGGAAGCTAAGATTGTGGGCTCCCCCTGCCTCTAAATCAGTAGGCAAGAAGGGAATGAATTTTCTGATTGTATCATCTTTTACAGTCTGGATAGACAGCATCTCCCAAATCATTGAGTGCTGGTTCCTTTTTGCTTAATGGTTGCTTATTTAGTGTGTCTCATTTGCCTCACATTTTATTATAAAGGATAAAACAAAAGCAGACCATACCTTCCACACATTGCTTAGAAATCTCTCAAATAAATACCCACGTTCATTGCTTACAAATTTCACTTTCCACATAATTATATAACATAATTCTGCCAAGTTTTCTGCCAGGATATAACAAGGACATTTCCCTTTCCAGTTTCCAGTAACACATTCCTCATTTCCTTCTGAGCCCTCACCAGAAGCACATTCAGCATTCATATTTCTACTAACTATAGTGATATAGCTAAAAGTCACAAATGCCCAGACCTGCTAGAAGCCAGAAAAGGCTTTTGATGGTACTAGGGATTGAATCTTCACTCTGAGCTCTGTTCCCCAGCCCTTTTTACATTTTTTAAATTTTGATATAGGGTCTCACTAAGGTGTTAAATTACCCGGGCAGTGTTCAACTTGCAATCCTCCTGCCTCAGCCTCCCAGAGTACAGGGTTTACAGGTGTGCGCCACCATGCCTGACTTCTACAATAGAAGCTTTAACTATTGATATGAAGAAGCTTTAACTGTGTCCTGCACTTCCCTTCTGAGCCTTCTCCAGGAGTGACTTTAATACCAAGGCAAGCTAGACCTTTTCTTTCATCTACCTCAGGATTCTTCCAACCTCAACATATTATCTCATTCCAAATCCATATCCACATTTCAGATATTTGTTACAGCACTATCCCACTTCCCAGTAATAAAGGCCCATATTAGTTTCCTAGTTCTGCTGTATTAAAGACACACACTTCCTGATTTAAGATAACAAAAAGCCTATCTTGCAGTTGTGGCCGTGAGAAGTCTGAAATCAAGGCATTTGCATCCTGCTCCCCCTGGGCTCTAAGGGAGAATGGCTCCTTGCCTTTTCTGGCTTCTGGCAGCTCTGGGCATTTGTGACTTCTAGCTGTATCACTATAGTCTCAGCCTCTCTCCCCACCACATCTGCCTTTTTGTTTCTTTCTTATAAGAACATTTGTGTTGAAGGTCATAACCCTAATCAGCACATAATCATGGGTATGTAGTACTCTTATTTATTATTTATAATATTTCAGTTGATGAATTATTAATTTGAATTTTATGAGTTTTATTATATTAAACAATGTGTACTTAACAGGAAAAGTATCACAAAATAAAGTATCGAATTTTTTATATTTATTGTTTATAACAAAGCATCAAAATTTTCAACATCAGTTGTTTTTTGGTGTACAAAGTCTAAAAAATAACAACGGAAATAAATTCCTATATGAACTACAATGAAAATACCAACAGAACTCTACAGCAAAAGTAATCTTTCCTCCAATTATCACACCTAAGGCCGTCTTCACACCTGACGACAGCATGTTCCATACACACGTATCGCTTACACTGACAACACATGTGCTTACTTTCCTTTCCTGTGTTCTAGGTCATTCTTATCACCTCTCTGTCTTCCTCTTTTGTCAGGAGCTTCCTACTATATTGTATAATGTGCACTTAGCAGGAAAATAAGATATCAATAAAATATCAAATATGCAATGAGTGCTAAGAATAGACGTCAACACTTTTATATCAGCTGTGTACTTGCTTACAAAATCTAAAACATAGCACCAGAAATGAATCCCTATGTGAACTACAATGAAAATGCAGACGTCTACCACAGAAATAATCTTTCCTTCAACTGTCACCCCCAAGGCAGTCTTCACACAGGACACCTGCATGTTCCAGGCACACGTCTCGCTTACACTGATAGCACATATATTTTGTTTTCTTGTCCTTTTTTGTAGGACACAGTTGATCCCTTTATGTTTCTCCTGTTGTCATAGTGGGTCTTTGTGATGCTCGGCCTGCCTCTTCACCTGTCAGCTCACCAGTGTGCTCCACAGTTTTTTTGCATAGTTTTCTTGTGCGCTTGTTATTTTCTTTGTAAACTATCAAACTATTTATCCCACATATGTTTAAGATCAAGTAAAACACAGCCACTGGCCAATGCTTTGTGTTTCAAGTAACATCATAGTGGCTGCATAATTCATCAACAACATCTGTGTTTGGTTTTGTTGTAGAAAGTTCCCACCTCAGGCTTCAGTTTGGTGGAGGCTTCCCTGTCAGTATTTCCATCATGGTGCAATGTTAACATGTTGACATCAGCAGTACCAGTTTGTTTTTCTTTGCCATATACGAGGCCAAATGGTGCTATGTCGGAAATTCAGTGTTGGTCTATGCTAGCAGAAAGGGTGCTCTGTCGTGGCCATAGCTGTGTCAGCTTTGGCGAGCAGGAGTCCGTGTTGCTAGTCCATGCATAACCTCCATCCCTGTTGCTTTGTTCACAAGCCCATTGAACAATGTCAGTAGTAATTGGGGATAGAGGCTCCCTGATATCCACAGAACAGGCCATTTTCTTCACTTGATTATTAAAGTCCTCCTCTGTGTAGGCCACCCTTTGGTGGATATTTATATGGGACACAAATATCCTCACATTTTTCACCCTTCAGAGAGGTCTATCTGCCTCTTCCTCAAGCCCACGTGTCACCAGTTTTCCAATCATGCTCTTTCCACTTTTTTTGGGGGGGGGTGGCTGGGGATTGAACTGAGGGCCTTGCACGTGCTAGGCAAGTGCTCTATCACTTGAGCTAAATCCCCAACCCCGCCAATCATGCTCTTTCCAAGTCCTTGATCATCCACACGAACCATCGGCAACAGTCCACGTATCAGTATACAAAGTATAATTGAAAAATACAGTGTGTGCTTAAATAAAAAATTATTATAGTAATAGACACATTGCCATTAATCTCCTTCAAAATACTACCCCTCAGTTTGAACACAATCACCCATTGTTCTTGCCACTTTCTGAAGCAGTTCTGCAAATCCTTTTTCATGTCTTTAGTTGTGCTGTTGTAGTGGCCTCGATGTCCTGAATTGATTCAAAACATTTACCTTTCATGGTCATTCGACTTTGAGGAAGAGCCAAAGTTGCATGGTGCCGGATTGGGTGAATAAAGTGGATGAAGACGTACCATAATGTTTTTAGAACCTGCCTTTCTGTTGGATGGTAGCAGCATTCACCATATTTTTTAATCACACCTCATAAAGAAACTCATGAAAGAAGACTCCTAGAACTGCTTCAGAAAGTGGCAGGAATAAATGTGTAAGTGTGTTTGAAGTGATAAGGAATATTTTGGGGGGGATTAATGGCAATGTGTCTTTTACCTTAACATTTTTTTCGAAAAAATTAAGCATTTGCTGTAGCTTTTGATTACCCTTATACAATTAGATGTCTGCGTATTGCTCCTTCCAAGCACACTGAACAGCCAAGTGCACTGCTTGGAGCTCTGCCCACTGAGAGTCTGTCCCTTCACTACTGTCCTATTGCCAACTAGATTTGCCTCCAGAGCCAACCATTAGCAGGATAGGGAAAAAGCAGCGGGGTCCTTCGCATCATCTTCAGCACATGATTCCTGGTCAGAGCAAAGGATGCCTCTTGCTTCGGGTGTGAGGTGCCTGCTGCTGCAGGACTGCATGAGAAAAGCGAAACAGAAGTGATTTCCTGATCTCTTTGTCCCACAGACGTGCCCCCCGCCTTTGCTCCTGAGACCAAAAATAAAGGTCTTCTTTTAGCTTCTAGAGGTAAGGGAGGTAAATAGATATGCTCTTACCTACCTCTCTAATCTGGAAATGGTACGGTTACTTAAAACTGTCTCTTCTCTCATAGTTCAAGACTATACTTTTCTGGCTCTGTTCCTGCCCTTCAAACATTTGCTTCATAATCTTCATGACATATTGCTGTCCCCTCAGACTCTCAAGCCTCTCTCAAACCCATGTTCTCTCTTAGCTGCCCAGTGCATTCTGGTGGCTTTGGATAGTAGTGAAATGCTGTACCCTCCCAAGCCTTGGTCTGTCCTGGCCTTCTCTTCTGAACTCTGGCGGGATGTCTCCATCACTCTGTTCCATAAACCCCCCAGCTCAACCCCAAGATCTGTCTCAGTCTTCTCTCCCTCCATCTATATGTCATCTCTCCTGTTTTGCTTATGTCAGTATACAGCCCAGTCTCAACACGGCTGCTCATACAGTTATCCTGGGAGTGGTACACGCTCCCTTCTCCCACTGGGCAGTCCTGCTGTGTCCTTTATGAACATGAATAAATCATGGGATGGTAGAAACTGTTCCAGTGGTGTAAGGAATCAAGTAATTCGAAGGCTGACCTATAGAAAACAAATTAGAAACATCTCTCCACTGTAGAATGTCTCTGAAGCCCTTTAGCTCATCATGGCCTGTAGCACAATTTTCTTGCTGTATTGTGGTATGTGTAGTTCCACAAACAGCTCACCATGCAAGTTTCATGCCCTCCTGCCTTTTCTTGTACTGTTACCCCGTGTTCCTGAGGGAAATGGTATTATTTCCATTTGTGATTCTGGGGATTGAACACATGACCTTAAGCATACCAAGAAAGTTCTCTACCACTGAGCTATATCCCCAGCCCCTTTAAAGTATTTTAAACTATTTTTTGTGGTGTTGGGGATCAAATTTAGGGCCTTGTGCATGCTAGGACTATTATTTCAGTCATACAAATTTATGTGGTGCCACGTGACAATATGTGTACGGTGTGTGTACTGATCATCACTGGCTGAATGGATAAAGGAAATGTGGCATATATATAGACTGGAATATTATTCAGCCATAAAGAGGAATAATATCCTATCATTTGCAGCAAAATGGATAGAACTGGAGGACATTGTGCTACATGAAATGAGTCAGGTGCAGAAAGGCAAATTCTGCATACTCTCTCTCATGTGTAGATATTATAAAAAATGTTGGCCAGAATGTATAATAGTGATGACTAGAGGCTGGAAAAGGTGAGGACAAGGGGACATTGTAGGAGGTTAGATTATAGGCACCCAAATACAGTTAGATGGAAATTGTATTCTTGTTAAGGATTCAAAGTTCTGCTTCCCCACTGAAGTGCAGTCTGACGACACCAAGTAAGATTCAGTCCCATTCCTCATGAGGGCCCAGTGTCCCTGTCCCCATGTCTAGCGTTTCTCTTGTACATGTGAGCTCCTTGTGTACAGATCCTGCGGCATCTTCATTTCCCTAGAAATGTGCACAGGTCCAGGCACATAGTCTTAACTCAGTCATCTAGTAATCTTTTCTTCATGAATTAATACATTAATGCAATGACAGGGCTTTTTATGCCCCCTCCAAAGTATAATACCAACCAAGACACCAAGTCACGTATCCAGTGTGACACTTTCTAGTTGGCTCTCAGTAGGGCTCCATAGAGAAGACTCACACACATGCAGCCTTTCCGTGCATCCCATTCTGATATTTCAGACTGTTGTTACAGGGATCCGTGTCATTTGAGGATGTGGCTGTGGATTTCACCCGACAAGAGTGGCACCGTCTGGACCCCGCACAGAGGACCATGCACAAGGATGTGATGCTGGAGACCTACAGCAACCTGGCATCTGTGGGTGAGGATGCTTGTCCATGTGACTTGTGGGGGTATGTGGTTGCTGTGGTGTGGACAGCCTCTGCAGAATTCTACATCTTAGTTGCAGATTCAAGGGTCACAGCTGACCGATCAGTTCAGGGTGCCAGAAAGATGTATATGTTCTGACCTCCCCGATGAGAGGTTTAAATGGGCCCCCTTCCTCGTGCAGCTCATGAAGATGCACCTTCCTCCTCCATCACAGGCCCTAAATTCAGACATCTGGGCCCACGTCCTGTGCCATTTCCCATTAACAGGCCTCTGCGTGGCCAAACCAGAGATGATCTTCAGGTTGGAGCGAGGAGAAGAGCTGTGGATATTAGAGGAGGAATCCTCAGGCCACAGTTATGCAGGTAAGTGAGCAAGAACCAGAAGTATGGAGCACCCAGAAATAAGATCCCAGGAATTCAGGTCAAAGGTTAACCTCATGCAGTATCTCTTTTTAGAGGCTTAAGCTCTTTGAAAACAAGGACAGATGGTCTACACACTTCAGACCCTAAATCACACGTCCCAGTATCACGCTTATACTTCAATGCTGTTTTATTGTGATTTTTGTAAAGTTAAGCACATTTATTCTTCCTCCTCTCCACTGCTGTGAGTGCCTTTTGGTGTTAGGCATTCATTCATACATACATTTATTTAGCCATTCTCCAAAGCTTACGTGAGTACCAAGTGTATGCCTGTCACATTCTAGGTGTGGAGACCCAGCAGTAGATAAAGTCTCTTTTCTTGGAGCTTACAATCTGGTGAGGGAAGGCAACCAGAAATAAATAGGTAATATATTTGGTGGTGAGAAGAAACTCAGTGCAAGATAAGAAAGCTAGCCTCTATTGTGTACCTTTAGGGAACGTGGTCATCGAAGACTTTTTGGTGAGGTTAACATTAGTGCACAGACATCAGTGAAGTGAGCGAGATGGAGTTATGTAGATTTTAAGTATTCTGGGCAAAGAATTGTGTGTCAAGCCTAGATATATCCTAGGACTAGTGAAGAGAAGGTGAGAGAGGGGAGAATGTTAAGAGGTGGCATCAGTGAGTTAGCAGGGGGCCAAATGATACCTAGCTTTAAAGGCTAGGTTAAGGGGCTTAATTTTATACTGTGATTGGCTATTTGGGGGATTTATGTGAACAAGTTACATACCCTGATTTGTTTTCAAAGAATCCCTCTCACTGCTGTGTGGCAACACTTCAGTTGGGGGCAATGCCCTCAACCTTCTTCGGCATCAGAAAATTCAAACTTTGAATGAAAATGTTGACTATGATAGATGCAGCAAAGGTTTCCGTGAGGAAACAGCCCTTGTCAGTAGTAAAAGAACAAATTCAGGAGATAAAAACTTTGAATGTCACGAATGTGGGAAAGCATACTGCAGGAAATCAAACCTCATTGAACATCTGAGAATACACACAGGGGAGAGGCCCTATGGATGTGGTGAGTGTGCAAAAACCTTCAGTGCAAGATCCTACCTCATTGCTCATCAGAAAACCCACACAGGGGAGAAGCCCTTCGAATGTCACGAATGTGGGAAATCTTTTGGCAGGAAGTCACAACTCATTCTGCATCGGAGAACACACACAGGAGAGAGACCCTACGAATGTACGACATGTGGGAAAACCTTTTCCGAGAAGGCAACTCTCAAAATTCACCAGAGAACCCACACAGGGGAGAAGCCATATGAGTGTGGCGAATGTGGGAAAACATTTCGTGTCAAGATATCGCTTACCCAACACCAGAGAACTCACACAGGGGAGAAACCCTATGAATGTGGTCACTGTGGGAAAAACTTCCGGGCCAAGAAATCCCTAAATCAACATCAGAGAATTCACACAGGCGAAAAACCCTACGAATGTGGAGAATGTGGGAAATTCTTCCGAATGAAGATGACTCTCAATAATCATCAGAGAACCCACACGGGCGAAAAACCCTATCAATGTAATGAATGTGGGAAATCTTTCAGAGTGCACTCGTCTCTTGGGATCCATCAGAGAATTCACACAGGAGAGAAACCTTATGAATGTAATGAATGTGGTAATGCCTTCTATGTGAAAGCACGCCTCATTGAACACCAGAGGATGCATTCAGGAGAGAAACCATATGAGTGCAGTGAATGTGGGAAGATCTTCAGTATGAAGAAGTCCCTTTGTCAACACCGGAGAATTCACATGGGGGAGAAACCTTACGAATGTAGTGAATGTGGAAATGCCTTCTATGTGAAAGTGCGCCTCATTGAGCATCAGCGAACTCACACAGGAGAGAGACCCTTTGAGTGTCAGGAATGCGGCAAGGCTTTCTGCCGCAAAGCACACCTCACAGAGCATCAGAGGACTCATGTGGGCCGGTGCTGGCCTTGTGCTGTGGAGAAAGCTCCTCCCTGAACCCCTCCCCACGTGGGGTCAAGGCCCTTGGAGCATCTGATCACCCTACCACCATGTGGCACTTAGATTGGTGTAAACCAGGTCCTGGTCCCCTTGGAATTTAGCACACTGTTGTTTTCATTTGTATTTCCCCATTTAGTGATGAGGTTGAACATCTTATCTGTCCATTGGCCATTTGGATGTTTTCTTCAATGCATCGACTGTTCCTGTCTTTTGCCCATTGTTTCATAACGGGCTGTTCACCTTTTCTTCCTGGTCTAAATGTCATTGTTTTAATTTATGAGATTTTAAAACTCTTTTCAGTCATATGTATTGCAAAATCTTTTCCTGGATTATGGCTTACTCTTTAATTCTGTTAAAAGAGTTATGTTGTATTATCATCTATTTCACGGTAATGATATTCACTTATGCTTCCCTCTGAAGTCAAAGGGTTTTTTTTAACATTTAGAATTTTAATTTATTGTTTCTTTTTCCTTTGTCATGGGGATTGAACCCAAGGTCTTTGCACTGAGCTACATCCCCATCACTTTTTTATTTTGAGACAAGGTCTTGCTAAATTGCATGGGCTGGGCTCAAACTTGGTGATCCTCTTGCCTCAGCTTCCCAGAGTGCTGGGATTGCAGGCACATGCCACTGTGCCTGGCTGTACTGTGAGCTTTTTGTATAGTATGAAGTCTGCAGTATATGCTACTATATTGTCCTGTTAGGTTTTTCCATAACTGGTATCACACTAGTTAAAATTTAGCAGGTGGTATTTTTCCATGTGATGTCACATTCCCGAGGTCTATCTATGTGGATAAATGCAGGTCTGGTTTACTCATTCCTCTCTCCATTCTCCTACTGGAAGATGTATTGTTTCTGTGTTTCATGTCTAAGCCTGGGAATGGAACTGCTAGGTCACAGGTTGTAGCGACGTGCCAGTTTCTAAGCTTCTATGGCCTGGCTACAAAGTTTGTGCTTTGGGACTCTACACACCACATTTTTGGCTTGCCAGCTCCTGCATATTGGACCATGCCAATAAGAGATACTAGATCGATCCAAACTTTGGGGCTGGAGACAGAAGGCACGTTCCCCTCCCCTCTCCCCATTCCTGGAGTGTCCACCTGCAGTGGCTTCTTCAAGGGGACAGCAGCAGCAGCTCCTTGCAGCAGCAGTTTTGCCCAGTCGGCAGTTTTCAGCGCTCCCAAAGCTAGTCTATGGGACCCGCACTCTCGGAGACAGGAGCCAGCTGGCTGGTACTACATGCTTAGAGGTGTGAGTCCCAGCCACGGGGGACCCTTCTCCACCTTACTCAGTTTTTTTTCTTTTTCTGCAGTACTGGCGATCAACCTCAGGAGTGCTTTACCACTATCTACACTCCCAACCCCTTTATTTACTATTTTTAGTTTCCTGGGCTGGCTTTGAACTTGTGACCCTTTTACCTCAACCTCCAAAATAGCTGGGATTACATTTGTGTACTGTCATGCCTGGCATCCTTCTAATTTTTAGTAATTGCAACTTTATCCCTTCAGTACTACCCTAGCCTGGCTGCTTTCTCTAGGTGCTACTTCCTTGATAATTTAAATGCTCTCTTTTTGTCTCTTCAATTATGTAGTTAACAACTTCATAACTAATGAAAAATTATCTCAAATAATTTCTCTCTGTTAAAATAATGAGTGTGCTTTCTGTGCCCTGACTGGTCTCTGATCGATACAGAAGTTTGTCAAATTTTATTAAGTATTGAGTTTTCCCCTCCAAATTGTATTAATTTACACTCTCAGGAGCAGTTTGAAAAAGTTTCCATTTTTCCACAATTGCCAGCACTATTAGTCCTCTAAATTTTTCGTAGCGCCTTTGCTCATATGCATGTATATACATGCATATTTCAAATATAATGATGTGTTATATTTCAAAATATAATGATGTGTTATGGGGTACAAATATGTGTGTGTGAGAGAGAGCACACATCTCCCCACAAAACATTTTTGTCTTATTTGGGCAATATTCTTTTCATTTTACCCACACACTCACCATCTTGATTGCTCTTCATGACTTTCTACATTCCATTGAGGATCATTTTTCCATTTGCTTGAAAAATACCCTGTAGAGTTTCCTCTGGTAAGGGGTCTGGTTGTGGTGAACCTCTCAACTTTGTCTAAGAATGTTTTTTATCACCTTTTTTGATCAGTGAGAGTGAATCCTAGCCTGGTGTGGTGGTGTATGCTCAGCTACTTGGGAGGCTGAGACAGGAAAATCACAAGTTCAAGATCAGTTTGAGCAACTTAGTAAGACCCTGACTCAACACAGAGCTGGGGATATAGATCAGTGGTACAAAACTTACCTAGACTGCGACAAGGCCCTGAAATCAATACCCAGTACTGAGGGGAAAAAAAAGTGAATCTTTTAGTATTTGGTGGCACTATGCCACCATAAATTGAAAACTGTATTAAATACTTTTCCCTTTTTCCCTGTGACTGTCCCATGGCTGTGATGGCCCAGGTTATTTGAACTGATCCTCAGATACTCCACAATATACCATCTACTTGAATATACATAATTACACTTTCCATATTTCCGTATTTTCTATACAGTATGCTTTCTTTCTTTTTGTGGTACTGGGGATTGCTGCAGCTATGTATTTGCTAACATACCCTGGCTACGATTACTCTGTCTGCTGATCCTCGGCTAATCATAAGAGCAGAGACTTTAACTTCTATGAGCTTCCAGCACAGTATCTGCTGAGTCCTCATTAGCCTCACCTTGCTGGTCACCAGTGTCTTTCACCCTCATGAAACCCAATTTGCCGGCCTTGCATTGATCTCTGTCACCAAAGCCACTGCTCAGTGTCTAGTGCAATGATGCCCCAGCACGGTGTCACACCCCACCTCCAAGCCCATCACTGTCAGGCTCAATGCCACAACTGCTGACCGCTCACCACTCTTGTGGAGTTCATCCCGTTTCTCAGTCTTAATATCTGCCCACCCTATGGCAGTGTCATCACTGTGTCTGCTAAACTTGGTCATGAATACAGGGCAGGGTCTTGGATCTTCACAGAGAATCAGCCCAGCGTCTGCTGGCCCCACATGACCTCTTAAGCACTGATTAGCCACCCCCCACCTCTAAAGTAGTTTTGCCTGTGTCACAGTATCAGCCCGTTTGCTGACCCATCCCTGCACAGGCTGATTCCTCACTGTCCCCTAGTGCAGTGTAACTGACCTCATAAGCCTCAGCAAAATGGGTGGAGCTCATTACCAGCCACCTTTTATTAGAGCCCATCGTGGTTTCAAATTATGCTACGTTAACCACCAGTATGATGTCCTTGACCACATGAATTTTCACGGCCATGTCTATTGGTGCTGCGTCAGCTCCCATCACTCTCTTGAGTGCTCACCAGCCATTGGAACAGTGGCTTTGATCTCTACGAAGATACCACACAGCCACAGGTGACCTTGTGTGCATTGGGATGGGGTACTGTTCCTGATCTCTGGCAGGTGGTTTCTTGGCTGTTCTTTCAATCCCCACAGTTGTTCCCTTTGACTCTGGTGGATGTTGTTTATTGTTCTGATTGTTCACCAAGCTTGGTCTTTTGGGCTTTAGAGTCTGTCTCCTTCTCTGGCTGCTTTGTAGGCCCTCTGACTGTCTTCCAAATCCAGGGCTGTTGTAGTCTCTGCAGATATTTGGCAGGCATGCTGTTCCTTTGCCTGTGTGCCTCCAGCTGTTTTCTGGCTGTTCCTCAGCCCTGAGATTGTTCCCTGTTCTCTCTGGCTGTCTCCTAGGTATTTCTCACTGTCATACGCCATTTGGGGATGGTTTCCACTTCCCTGCTGTTCTACACTCTGCCGTCCTCTTACTACACTCTGCCTTACTACGTTCTGCCTGTCCTCCAGCACCCTCTGACCTTTCAGTGAGTGCTCTGACTGTTCATGTCACTGCAGGACTGCTCTGTGGTCCCTCCGGCTGTTTTCTAGTAGCCTAGGATGTCTTCTGAGCTCTGGGTTGTTGTCAGGAATCACAGACTGTTCCTGCTGTTTTTCACTGCTCCCCAATACCCAGAACAGGTGACTTCACCTTCCTGGTTGTTACCATGATCCTGGGATGTTCAGGGTTCCTACTGCTTATTTTGTGGTCTGTTTTTCAACCCTGACGTCTGTCGTACAGTATCGCCCCTTATTCACAGAGGATATGTGCCACACCTCCTAGTAGACACCTGAAACCAGAGACGGTCCCAAGCCCTGCACAGACTGTGTTTTTCCTATACATATATATGTATGATCAAGTTTAATTTATACATTAAGTGCATTAAGAGATTTACAGTTGTAACAGTATACTGTAATAAAAGCTGGACAGTGCAAGATTTCATCATGCTACTCAGAATGGTACACAATTTAGAATATGGATAATTTTTGGAATGTTCTACTTAATATTTTCAGACTGTGGTTCATTGCAGGTAAGCAAAAGCACAGAAGGAAAGGCCACGGACTGGGGAGGTACTGTATACCCTGGATACAGCTGGGGACATTAAAAGACAAGTGGGAACTGCAGGCTACAGAGAGAGCACTTTCCAGCCAGTTCAATCCCTGTGGCTGAGCCGCCATAGGGAAACAAGCCATCCAGATAGCTCTTGCCTTCAAGCCCTGGTGTGGCCTCCTGGAGGGATATCTGTGGCCTTGGAGTCCTTGTGTTTCCTCTCATTACCTTTCTAGAAAATCTACCAAAGTAAACATCCTGTGGCATTGAGTGCTTCTGTGAGAACCTGGAGAGACTCTGTGCCACTGAGAGCAAGCACACAGGGTCCCAGCCACGTGAGGTGTGCGGCATAGGAAGCAGCTTAGTGGGTGACCCAGGACCGGCCCTTCTCTCATCTGGGTCTCAGTCCTCATCCCTAAATTGTGGGTATCCCAGTCCCTACCCATTATCCTCCAAAGGTCTGTGCTAAGGTTAGGGTATGATTATGGGGTTTCTTTGCTTTGTGGTATTTTTCAGGCCAAAACACAAAACCTGCAGAATAATAACTTTTTTTTTTTTTGGTACCGGGAATCGAACTCAGGGCCTCAAGCTTGCGAGGCAAGCACTCTAACCACTGAGCTAAATCCCTGGCCCTAGCAGAATAATAACTTAAAGTGCAATATTACTAATAGTGATTTAATTTATAGATAGGCAGTGTAGTATAATGTTAAGAATATGAACACTGGAACTAGATCTATATTCAGATTCTACCCCCGAATGATAGCAAAAGTACACTCTCCTAACAGAAAGTAAATAAATTGGACTTAATCAAAGTTAAAATTATTTCTGCTATAAATATACTGCCAAAAAAGTAAAAAGTCAACCCACAGAATGGAAGAAGATATTTGCAAATCAAATATCCCCTTAGACATTTGTAGCCAGTATATATTAAAATTTCTTACACGTTGATAATAAAAACAAATAACCCAACTAAAAATGGGCAAGGGATCTGAGCAGATATTTCTGGAAAGAACATATACAAATGCCCATTAAGCACACAAATAAATACACAGCATAGTCATCAGGGAAATGAAAATCAAGAACACAGTGAGGGCTGGGGCTGGAGCTCAGTGCAGGAGCACTTGCCTGCTGTGTGCGAGGACCTGAGTTCCAGCCCCAGCATGGTGGGTGGGGGGAGACAGACCACTTCACACCCTCTAGGATGGCTAGAGTAAAACAGACAGTTAACAAGTGCTGGTGGGGAGGTGGAGAAATTGGGACCCTCTCAAGTTGCTAGAGGGATGTGAAGAGAGATACAGCCATTTTTGGAAAACAGTTTGATAGCTCCTCAAAATATTAAACATAGTAGCATTTCCATGTGATCCAGCAATTCCACTCTTGGTACCTACCTGAGGGAAATGAAAATATGCCCACACAAAAACTTGTACACAGATGTTCACAGCAGTATTATTGATAATTGCCCCAAAGTGGAAACAAATGTTCATCAACCGATGAATGGGTAACAAAATGTGGTATATGCATACAATGGAATATTAATCAGTGTTTAAAAGGAATGATGTACTGATACATGCTATGATGTGGATACACTTTGAAAACGTGTTAACTGAAAAGCCAGTCAGAAAAAAACATTGTATGGTTACCTTTATATGTGATGTCCAAATACACAAAGCTGTAGAGACAGAAAGTAGATTAGTGGCTATCTAGGGCTGGGGTGGGAACAGGTATCAGAATGGAAAGTGACTACTATAAATGGGGTTTCTTTTCAGGGATAATGAAAATATTCTTAAATTCTATTGTGATATTTGCACAACTGTGAATATAATAAAATTGTCATGTTAAATGGGTGAATTTCATTGTATGTGAATCTTATCTCGGTAAAGTTGTTTTAAAAGGAAGAAATTACAAAGATTTGAACTAGGTCAGTATTTTTAAAATGTAAGAGTTGTTGTTTTAGTAGTCCTAGGGATTGAATCCAGGCCCTCACACATGCTAGGCAAGCACTTTATCATTGACCTACATCCTCAGTCCTTTTTAAATTTTTATTTTGAGACAAGGTCTCACAAAGTTGTCCAGACTGGCTTTGAACTTGTGATCCTCCTGTCTCAGTTTCCTCAGTATCTGGGATTACAGGCATGTAAATTCTCTTTTAAAAATTTAAGAAAAATTTCCTTGGTGCCTGCTTAAAATTTTGGGGGAAATAATTCTGCCCTGCTTTGTCCTAGCTGTGTGTTCTTGGGGAAATCATATTACCTCTCCATACCTCAGTTTCTGCATCTGTAAAATGGTGATTAAAATAATGCCTAACTCATGGGAACATGTGAATATTAAATGAAGTCATACATGTAAAGTGCTTTGTAGAATGGTGCTGCATGTATAGCCAGCTGTCTGTAAGTACTAGTTATTATTGGTAGTAATTACAACTTAGTAGTGATAAATCTTAGCAATGATTATTTACAATATTACAAATAATGTTTGATAGTAGGAACGGTAATTTACAATACTGGAAAAATATAGTATTAGCAATAATTTCATAGCCCTGATGACTCATGATTCTGACCGTCCCTCCCAAAGATATTACAAACAGAATATGATCTCATATGACTATTTGTAATGTTGTTTGTTTGTTTGTTTATTTTTTTGAGATAGGGTCTCGCCATGTAGTCCAGGCTGGCCTCGAACTCGCAGCATTCCTCCCACCTCAGCCTCTCGAGTGCTGGGATTACAGGCATGCGCCACCACGCCGGCCTGTAATGTTTTTCTTATTGTGAAGCTTGTACACTAATTTCTAGTGTACAAATTTCTCCCCATCACTGGCAATACCAACATTTTCAAAGACTTCGGAGAGGAGTCATCTACCCAGTAATAATGTTTTTCTTCCTGTTTCCAAGTAAGGTCACATTCTGAGGTCCTAGAGGTCAGAAGTTCAGTACATCTTTTGGGAAGCACAGTTCGGTTCACTACAAAGTCCTCACTGGGCAGGACAAGTCCCTGCATTTACAAATCTGTACTGTGGTGTAAATGACAAATACCCAAGAACTTGGTGACTGACTCCCTTGAAAAATTCCTTGTAGTGTATGTTCTCTTTTACAAATACCCAACTATTAAATATTATACATTCATTTTCTATTCATGTATATGTTTAACAAGTTACTACAAACCTAACAACTTAAAACACATCAATTTTTGTTTTAAATCTCACAGCTCTGCAGTTCAGAAGTCCAGGTAGGCTCGGCTGGGTTCTCTGCCTATGGTGTCACAATTTTTCACCTCCCTGACTTCCTCTTCTGCCATCAGCAGGAGAAAATTCTTTTGGCTGGGCTTGTGTGCTTAGATTAGGCTCACCTGAATAATCTCCCTACTTAAAGTCAACTGATTAGTAACTTTAGTGAGATCTGCAAGACCACTTTTGGTGTATGATGTAGTATCACAGAGTGTTATCATACTCACAGGTTTTACCCACATTCCAGGAGTTCATGCAGTGACAAGGGTTACTGGGAGTCATTCTCAGAATTCTGCTACTGCAACCACTTTTGAACCATCTCCTTATTCCTGAGTATCCCACTGACATATCCCCATAGATACCTTCATTGACCTTCATTTTCATAGATACCTACCCATCGGGAAGTCTTTCATTCATGAATGTGTTCAAAAATACCCATCAAAACATCCCATTCAGGACCTCTCAACACATTTTCCCATTTAGAGATAATCGCCATTGACATATCACCTATAGACGTCCCATATGAAAAATTTGTGTGGGTGGGTGGAACAGGGGACTGAACACAGGCCCTCTAACTCGCTCTACAGTTCTTTTTTTCTTTTCTTTTTTTTAAGAACAAGTTCGTGCTCACTTCAGCAGCATATGTACTAAAAAAGAACAAGTTCTCGCCAAACCACTAAGTTGCCCAGGATGGACTCGAACATGCGCTCCTTCTGCATCAGTTCCCCAGAGTGCCAGGATTACAGGCATGTGCAGCCATGCCTGGTTTAGGAAAATTTTGTTTAGAAATACTCACTGGCATATTTCTTACTTATAACCATATTGAAAAATCTCTTTGGGGCTGGGGATTTAGCTCAGTGGTTAAAGTGCTTGCTCAGGAAGCGCAAGGCCCTGAGTTTGATCCCTGGCACCAAAAAAAAAAAAAAAAAGGAAAAAAAGAAAAATCTCTTTTTTTCTGACCAGGCTACAATAACAAAATACCATCAACTGGGTGGCTTGTAAACAGCAAAATTTATTTCTCACAGTTCTAGAGTGTGGGAAATCTAAGATTGAGGCACCAGCGAATCCCTTGTCTGGTGAGGGCCTGATTCCTTGTTCATAGATGGCATCTTCTGTGTTCTTACATGGTGGAAGAGCAACGTAGATCTCTGGGGCCTCTTCAGGGCACTAACTCCCTTCATGAAGCCTGTGCTCTGGTGCCTGAATCACCTATCAAAGGCCCCATCTCCCAATACTATCACTGTAAATTAGGCTTCAATATGAATTTTGAAGGGACACAAATACTCAGATCATAGGAAATACATACTCCATTGTTGCTTTCCCACTGAAAAGTTCTTAAATACCTACCTGATGGTATAGCCCATTTATGACCTTTCATGACAAATTGTCTTATTTTAAAAACCTGCCCAGCTCAAATGGCAAATACACCTGTCATAAATACCCTCTCTTGGCATATACCCTATTAACAACATTTATTGTATATCTCCCCATTCATATATCTGCTTATCAGTATACCCCTGATAGGTGGCTCACACTGACTAGGAATACTCCTTTCCCTCAGCACAACTCCACTGATGGTCACTGGTAATAAATCTATTACTGACAACCCGAGTTACAAATTTCCTGATTTGCAAGTACTCATCCATTATATTTTATATTGCAGAATCCCAGTTAAACATATTTACAAACTTTTGTCTATTGGCGATAATTCATCCACAGCCCACATTAACATATCTCCCCTTTCTTTCTTCTTCTTCTTCTTTCTTCTTCTTCTTCCTCTTCCTCTTCCTCTTCTTCTTCTTCTCTTCTTCTTCTTCTTTTCTTCTTCTTCTTCTTTTTTTAAGACACAGTCTCATCGTGAGTCTCATTTTGTATCCCAAGCTGGCCTTGAACTCTCAGCGACCCTCCTCGCCTCAGCCACCCAAGGGTGTGCCACCACACCCAGCTTCCCTTTTTAAAAACAACTCTTCAGTTGATTCCACACTGATGAGGACCTGCTAGACAGAAGTTCCCCATTCGCAGACACAGGTCCATTGGAAACTTGTCTCTAATAAACCCAGGGAGCAGTATTCCCCACTCATAAGAATTGCACCAACTTGATTATACAGTGTAATCGAAAATATGATTGGTGCTTAAAAGTTATTACAGTAAAAGATGCATTGCCATGAATCCCCCTTAAAATAGTCCCCTTTGCTTTCAACACACTTACCTCATCGTTCTTGCCACTTTCTGAAGTCCTTTTTTGTCAGTGCCTTTAGTTGCACCGTTCTGGCTGCCTCAGTGTCCCAGATCAATTCAAAACCTTTACCTTCCATGATCATTCTGGCTTCAGGGAAGAGCCAGAAGTTGCACAGTGCCGAAGCCAGTGAATAAGGTGGATGGGGACACACTATAATATTTTTGTTTGACAGCAATTACCATAGCAGAAGCAATGTGTGACATGGAGCCTTGTCATGATGGAAGATGAAATTCTTTGGCCATTTCCCAGGCCATTTTCTATGCACATAGTTTCTTGAATCCTCTAAGAAGCTCTTATAATATTGAGAGCCCACAGTAGTATTCCTAGGCATGAACTCAGCTTGCCCAATTCTATCAAGGTTAAAAACACAATCAACATCGCTTTGATGTTGGATTTAATTGGCATGTTTGTTTTGTACAGGGAGAACTGGGTGTTTTCCCTGAAAACTCTGAGCCTTAGTCTCAGGATCATAACCACAACCCAAGTCTCACCTCCCATGCTGACATTTCTAAAAAAGCTGGAACCTGAAGTGGCATGATCACTCAACTCCACTAAAACTGACAAAATTTCATGTTAATATATTGTTTGTGATCAGTGATTTATGGCACACTTTAACACATACCTTCTCTCAACCATAGCTCACAACGGAATGCAGCAAACATGTTGAAACTTGTCCCACGCTGTCACTAAGGTTGGATGCACTTGCTAAGGTCTGACATGCTGCTTCTCATGGTAAAGACCCGTGCCTTTCTATTGGATAGCACTGGCAGCAGCATTCACTGTATTTTTAAAATCACACTGTGTATATCTTTTATTTATGATATCCACTCACAATCTCCACACACATAAACTCCTGCCTGTTACTTCTTCTGGCTGAAATAAAGTTACAGGAATTGGATTTATAACACCTACCTTGAACAAAAACCAAGAAAAAATACAAGGAAAAAATGGTTTCCAAGACACTGGGAATCAGGCAATGAAGAATGGTGAGACAAATGAAGAAAGGAAAACAAAGGAGGGGAACCCTGTAAGTGCTCCAGGGTGCGTTCTTGAGAGAATTGCTAAGTGTTAACTAGAGAGGAGAAACTGAGGAAGAGGCAGATGAACTTCCTGAGTGAAGGACATGGAGCTAGGAGTCTTGGGAAAGTAGGCAGCTAGAGTTCATAGGACACACCGCTGGAGAGGAGAAAAGTGCACAGAGAGAAGACCCAGGTGATCGATCTGTCAAGAGGCCTCCTGGAGTAGTCAGTAGAGTACCGATCAGTACATGTGTGTGGCTGGGGACAGGACCATCTGAAAGGATAAGAGGAAGCAATGCTTGGTGCTCCCACTGCCTTTTTGATCAGCCAGAAAGAAAAACAGGACATTGGGTAGAGAACTCCGGAAGGTATGCTTCAGTGGAGGGGAATAATTAGCCTAGGCTGAGTACTGCTTCCGATAGACTTTAAAAACTATAAAAGCAAGCTGAGCATGGTGGCACATGCCTATAATCCCAGGTACTAGGGAGGCTGAGGCAGGAGGATGACACATCCAAGACCAGCCTGGGCAACTTAGCATAGACCTTGTCCCAAAATAAAATGAAAAAAGGGCTACAGATATAGCTTAGTGATAGAGTGCTTGCTGGCATGTGTGAGGCCCTGGGCTCTGGGCTCAATACTCAGTACTCAAAGATCTGCAAGGATTCAACTTTTTCTGAGTAATTTAACTGTGTCCCAGAATAAAACTCAAGATAGTTTGTAAGAATTAATAGATATCCACTACCCAAAAAAATAAAATTCACAATGTCCGACATTCAGTGCAATATTACCAGGCTTGCAAAGAGGTAGGAAAACAGGACATATATGAGAATAATCAATTAATCGACTGACTCAAAACTGACACAGATGTTAGAATTAAAAGAATTATTTTAGTCTGGCAAGTGCAAGGCCCTGAGTTTGATCGCCAGCACCTCGCCCCCAAAAAGAATTATTTTAACTGTATCTCATATGCTCTCAAAATATAAAAAAGGAAAATATTTTAAAAGACTCAAATATACGCAAACTTAAATATCACGTTGTTTCTCTTATATGAGAAACCCAGAGTAAAAATAAAGAGCAAAATAAAAGCTAATAGGAAGTAGGGAGAAAGATCTTCCCAAAGGGGAAAGAGATCAAGAGATGGAGGAAGGTGGGAGGGAAGAAAGGGATGAGGGATTTAAAAAAAAAAAAGGAATCGGGATGTTTTATGTATGTGTACCAACTCCACACACAGAATGCAAATATTAGGTACTGCAAACACGTACCAAAAAAAAAAGGGAAGGGGGATCAAGGGATGGGGGCAGGGAGGGGGCAAAGGGAAATGGGATGAAAAAAGAAATTAAGATATGTGACATATGTGTACCAACTTCCCACAAGGAATGAATGTAAACATTAGGTACTAATAAACTAAGTAGACTCAAATCAATTCTATTGTATGTCCTCTTCTGGGAAAATGGAGCCGATGTACTTTTCCCTGTTGCTCCTACTAAATACAACTAAAAACCCCAGTCTTGATGTTTATAAAACAAACAGAAGAAGACTCTGAAAGGTGAAGAAGGTAAACTGGCCAAGGACCCCAGGATCCCAAAACAGAACACATAGGGAAGTTTTCTGGGTTTGCTTTTTGCCTCAAACATATTCCACATTACATGCCAGAGAAATGGGCAATCTATGTAGACAAGGTGGGGAAAAAAGAATGCGCATGTTGTTGCCTGCCTGTAATCCCCTCACTCAGGGAGGCTGAGGCAGGAGGATGTCAAGTTCAAGGACAGCCTGGGCTATTTAGCTATTTATCTAGATCCTGTCTCATGCAAAAAATAAAAATCTGGCTGGGGACATTGCTCACTGTGGAGGCCCTGGATTCAATTCCCCAGAACAAACAAACAAAAAAAAAGTACAAAAACAAAACAACAAAAGTCTGTTCTCTCTAATTGAAGAAGCAGGAAATAGGCAGCCTAGCAAGACACTAAACTTTTCAAAAATAGCTGTTCTATGGCAGTTCAACACTACAGAAAAACTATGGCCCAACACCCACCCAGCCCAACAAATGTCAAACAGGGAAAACCTCCCTGTTTTGCCCTCACCAAGCTGTAAAGTCACGGCAAACCCCTGTCAGAGTGGTGTCAGAAAAGACTGAGTAGGAAGCTGAGACTTTGGCCCACCTGCGTCACCCTCACTCCCACCTGGGGCAATGTAGTGTCAGTGGGGAGCACATAGCGGTGCCTGGCTTCCTCTCACTTAGGGGGCCGGGGCTTCCTCTCTCCTTGGCTGTGCATTTACTAGAAAGAAGTACAATAAAAGAAATGCCTGCCTCCGAATTGAGAGAGTGTTGACAGTCCAAAGAATGACTCAGACAAGCCCAGCTTGGCGAGGAACTGAGTTAGGGCTTAGGAAGAGCAGTGGACAGCTGGCGGGCTGCTGTACCACCAAAGTCGCCTCTAAGCTTAGCACTCCTCTGCTAAACTACTGCCTTTATATGGCTCTAATTAAAACAGCAAAAAGCAAGATCAAAGACAAGAGGAGTCCTGGGGAAAGCTATGTGTATTCTGTTCCCATCCCACCCTCCTTAGGGATGCTGGTGGTCTCAGTAAGCACCATGGAGCTGCAGCAGTGGGGATCTTGTACTGCAGTCAGGCACACAGCCTCAGCACTTGGCGGGGGGCCGCCCCATGGACAAATAGTGGCCCTCTCCAAAATGCAGTTACTTTGGCTAGGGTTCAAAGGACCATTTGCCCTACATCTCCCTTTCACCCAGGGACGGTGTGATCCGTTGGAGGCCTTATGGAGAGCAGTAAGGAGACCCTGCTACCCCTCCCTGCCAGGAAGATATCAATGGAGGCCTGCCGGGCAGTGCAAGTCCTAGCCCCACCCGATAGAGCAAGGAGTGTCCCCACGCTGTTCTCAGTAGAGGCCAAGTGACAAGTCTGCACTTCTTCTCCCTTTCCTGCTGGATCCTTGTCAGACAAAGCTTGCCAAAAGAAGGCTTAATACAAGTGTGGTGGTGCATGCCTGGAATCCTAGCTACTGGGAAGGCTGAGGCAGGAGGATCACTTGAGCTCAGGAGTTCAAGACCAGCCTGGGCAATGTAGAGAGATGTGTCTTGAAAGAGGGGGAGTGAGCGATGAAAGCAAGAAGGCTTAAATAAGAACCTGAGTCTTATATCTAAAATGTTCACCTTTCAGTTGAAAGTCACGGGATCATACCCCAAACCAGGGAGCTATCAAACTGCATGAAAAAAGACAATACAGGTGAGGTATACAATGATTTTGAACAAAAGGAAATAATATTTTAAGCCACAATGTATACACCCATAACAATGGCTACAGTAAAGACAGTGGAAAATACTAAGTGTTGGCCAGGGTGTGGAGAACCTAGAACTCACAGACTGTGTAGATGGGAATGTATAGTGGTACAGTCACAATGGAAAACTATTTTTAGAGTCCAACATGCAGCCCCCCCCCAGCCAACTCCACACCCTGGATTCTGCAACCTGGCCACAGTTGCTGGCCAACTCTGAGCCTACTCTGCATTTGTTTCCCCTCAGCATGGGGTAGCAGATGTGGCAACCAACCGGCTGAAATGATAGATGAGGCCAATGCCCAGGGAGAGAAGGTGAACCCGAAGAGGGTCAGCAGCCCAGGGGAAAGCCATGCCGATTGCGCACTTGCGCTTGCCGCCCTTTGCAACGAGCTACATCCCCAGTTACTGGCTCCAAGACTTGCGTCTGGCGGACTTGGCCCGGCTCGCTGAGGCTCGCTGGGCCTGCGGCGCCGGGCGTGGGGAAGGCTCTGGGTGAGCGCCGCCGAGGAGCGCCGGGCCGCCTGCGGTCAGCGCCCGCTTCGACCTGGGGAAGCACCCGGGCGCCGCTCAGCCTCGGTGGATGGCGGCGGCGGCCGGGCTCTCGGGTCCTCTGTCCCGGGCCGGAGCCGGCCGGTGCTTCGGAAGAGAGACGTCCGCGTTTGCCCGCGCCCCGGAGCCCGCCGCTCACCTCGGGAAGACCAGCCCGCGGGGCCGCGGACCGGGAGCCGCGCCGAACACGGCGAACCTGCGGGCCGAGCAGCCGCCCCTCCGGAACCAGCCGCGGAGAGCCGTGGTGGGCCTGGGCGCTGGGGCGCAAGACGCGCGGCTCTGGGGGCGCAGGATGCCGGGAGGAGAAGCCGCAGCCGCCGCCTGGAGAGAGGCCCTGGACCAAAAGCCGCCGCAGCACCTGCCCCGCGCCGCGACCGCCGGAGCTGTCACCGCCCCACTGGACACCTTGGAGATAGAGCTCAGTTCCCCAAAACTTATAAGAGCAGGAGAACTCAAGACAAAGAACTCCAACAGGCCACTGGTTTCAGCGACATGGCTCTTTGGCCAATACCAGGTGAATTAGCAAACACTAGAGGTCTTGCTATGCAGTTCAGACTGGCCTTGGACTGACTCAGTCTGTCCTCGAACTCCTAGATGATCCTTCTACCTCAGCCTCCCAAGTGGTGGGATTACAGGCATGCACCACCACACCTGGCTGAAAAACATTTTTTTAGTGTGTCAAATTGAAAATTTGTGCTATAAATGTGTCATCTTTGATTATAATTTTTTCATTATGTTGGAGAGCTAACTGTACATATATACACATATATGTATATACTTGCCTATATATGTATTATATTAAGACGTGCGCAGTGAATCGATTTTTAACTAAGAAAGAAGATCTGAATGATGACTCTAAAATACCCTACCAAGATCTCATTTTATTTTTTTTTCTGGTTTTTTTTTTTTTTTTTTGGTGCCAGGGATTGAACTCAGGGCCTTGAGCTTTCTAGGTAGGCACTCTAACCACTGAGCTAAATCTCCAGCCCTGATCTCATCTTATTAAAAAGCTTTTGCACAGCAGAAGAAATCGTCAACAGCGTGAAGAGACAACCCACAGAGTGGGAAAAATTTTTTTGCCAGCTGTTCCTCCAACGAAGGAGTAATATCTAGAATATATAAAGAACTCAAAAAAGGCAGACCCACCCAAATTTAAAGACCCAACCCAAACTACAACTGGAAGTTCCATTTGACCCAGCTATTCCCCTACTGGGGATCTTCCCAGAAGAATTAAAATCGTCATACCACAAGGACATATGTACCACCATGTTCATAGCAACACAATTTGTAATAGCTAAGTCTTGGAAACAACCTAAATGCCCAACAACCAACGAATGGCTAAAGAAAATGTGGTTTTTCTACACAATGGAGTACTACACTG